>JTDE01003735.1:0-11186 GCA_014338405.1 Paragonimus skrjabini miyazakii | reverse complement strand
GGCGAAGTTTGGACATATGGTCAAACTAGGAATAATCCGTCCTTCTAAAAGCCCATGGGCCTCTTCTCTCCATATGATCCCAAAAAAATCGGGGGACTGGCGCCCTTGTGGCAATTATCGTGGTCTCAGCAAGGTCACAATCCCGGATAGGTATCCTATATCCCACATTTAGGATCTGACAGCTTACCTTTCTGGCAAACCTCTATTCAGTAAGATCGATCTGACCCGCGCTTATCACCAGATCCCAGTAGAGGAGGCGGATATCCCGAAAACGGCCGTCATCATGTATTTTGGCTTGTTCGAATTCCTTCGAATTCCATTTGGCCTTACAAACGCTGCACAAACTTTCCAGCGTTTCATCCACGAAGTATGCAGAAGCCTGAATTTCGTCTACCCCTACTTAGACGACATACTAGTGGCCAGTTATTCTGAAGTAGAACATCTGCAACATCCACGCTCCCTGTTTGCCAGATTAGCCCAACACGGGATGAACGTCAATGCAGCTAAGTGCGAACTGGGAAAGTGTAGCATAGAATTTTGAGGCCACATTATTTCAGCTACTGGCATCCAAGTTTTACCAGCAAAGGTAAGTGCTGTCAACGTTTTTCCCGAGTCAACCTCTTCCAACCAACTTCAACGTTTCGCTGGCCTAGTAAATTACTATCGCCGGTTCATCCCCCATTGTGCGCAACTCCTACAACCCCTCACGGACTTACTACGAGGCGGGAACGTAAATTCCATTTTACGGATGCAGCGCGCATGGCTTTTGTTGGGCTTAAGAAGGCTATATCCAATGTTACTCTTTTTGCCCACCCAGGCTCTCAAGCTCCACTTTCTCTTCTTACTGATGCCTCGGACATAACCGTCGGTGCCGTACTACAACAACTTGTCAACAACCTACGGCAACCCCTAGGTTTCTTCTCCAAACGTTTGTTACCTGCCGAATCTCGGTATAGCACGTTTGGAAGAGAATTACTTGCTATTTACCTAGGTATCCGCCATTTCCGCCATGCATTGGAAAGTCGTCCCTTCATTGTGTTCACGGATCACAAACCTTTGGTGTACGCACTTGCTTCTTCATCAGACAGGTACTCCCCCAGGGAGATCAGACACCTGGACTATGTTTCGCAGTTTACCTGCGACATACGGCATGTTTCAGGCGCCCTCAACCCTGTCGCCGACGCCCTTTCACGCGTCCACGCTACCCTAGTCACCCCTGCTTCCGTTGACCTTAGTGACCTAGCTGCGGCCCAGGCGCGAGAGCCTGAGTTCCAAACTTCTTTGCAACGTTACTCCTTAAAGCTGCGCGCCATTCCACTGCCTAATGCAGACGGAACCGTTCTTTGCGATATGACTACGGGTATTTCCAGACCTGTAGTGCCACTAGCGTACCGGCGTGCTGTCTTCAACCAGCTTTACAACTTCTTGCGCCCTGGTATTCGAGCCACAGTTAAGCTAGTAACCGATCGATTTGTTTGGCCTAAGGTTAATTCAGACGTTCGTAGTTGGGCACGCGCATGCCTACAGTGCCAACGTTCCAAGGTGCACAAGCACACTCGAAGCCCAGTTTCCTCATTTGATCTTTCAGATGCCAGGTTTTCACGCGTCCACTTAAATTTAGTTGGACCTTTGCAGCCTTCACGTGGCAATGTTTACATTTTCACCTGTGTCGACCGATTTCCAAGATGGCCGAATGTCATCCCACTAAAGAATTGCTCCTCTGAGGCTGTTGTGAACGTCTTCTTGGGAACGTTGAGTGGCCAACTACGGATGCCCTACGACCATTACGACGGACCGCGGTTCGCATTTCGAATGCTCAGCATTCGAAGCTATGACGAACTTTCTTGGATGCCGGCGCATTCGTACCACGGCATACCACCCGTTTTCGAATGGTTTAGTACAACGTTTCCATAGGCAACTTAAACCTTCGCTCTGTGCCGCCTCTAATCCGGCATAGAGTGAAATCCTTCCATTCGTTCTCCTAGGGATCCGAAGTACATTGAAGTCTGATCTTCAGTGCACCCTGGCAGAATTGGTCTTTGGCTGCACCTTGCGTCTACCTGGTGAATTTGTTTTACCCCCTCCATTAGCATCTTCTTTTCCTTCAACCTTCGCTTCCACACTATCTCGATATATGCGGCAAATTCAACCCACACCTCCACGTGAGCAAAATAGGCCAGTGCAGATGCACAAGGATTTGGCTAACTGTTCACATGTACTCGTCCGCTGTGACGGAGTACGCAAGCCGCTTCACCTTCCTTACTCGGGCCCCTTCAGAGTGCTTAGACGAACGTCAAAGCACTTCACGGTCGACCTCCATGGTCGCCATGACACCGTTTCCGTCGATCGTTTGAAAGTCGCTTATGTAGACAACGAAATTGCCCGAGCCTCCACTCAGCCATCTGTGGAATCCCCCGTACCTACATCGTCCCCTCCGCCGGACAACACCACACCACCTGCCCCGCGCCACACGCGATCAGGACGTCGCGTGCTGTTTCCACAAAGCTATGTAGATATTGTTTATTACACGTAATTTTTCTTCCCCGGTAGCTTTCTCATTACAGAAAGAAACAACAAAAATCAGCAAAACACAAAAACGACAAAAAAGAAAATTTTTTGCAGCCATACGTGAAGGTCAACCAACGCTAGAAGGTTTCATGGTGAGCCTGTATATATTTTTTGCTCGCCAGATACTTATTTTCTTTCTACAGTACAGGTCAGGCGCAGGGCACGGTGGGGAGAGAGCACACTCCCGTCTGTCGTTGCAGCAGTGGGGAAAGCCTACCTCCCATCTTTTTCTCCTCGAGTTTTGGTGGGTTGGGTAGCCCGCTCCGATAGCAACACCCTAGGGACGCATGGACAATTCCGGATATTGCAAGCAGACCGACCCCTCTTCACCGTTGCCAACATTCTTCAACGTGGCATACTTAGCTGTTCTTCAACAGGCCTGCCTCCCACTCAACCCACGGTAACTTCAGTGTCTCCAGCTCCTTCTTTTCTATTTTGTCGAAGACGTTCAAGCTTGAAGCCTTCTAGGGGGGCCTCTGTAGAGACACTCTTGGTTTGCCACGTATTCAAACTATCTTGCTATTTATTTCGACCGTTGACGTCAGTGATATTGTTTGATTGCATATCTGCATTTTCTCGTTTGTTCGACCGTCCAAGGTAACAACTGATATTTGCAATTTCCGGTTGCTAGCTATTGGTTTGTCGCGCTTTGCTTCTGTTCTGCTTTGTTACAGCTTGCCTTCCCGGTCTACTTGCAATATACGTCGTTGCCCACTAATTGGTTTTCTGGTTTAACTATTGTGGAGAACAGGCACGGTTCTAGATAGAAACGTTCTAGTCATCTACAGGTCTCAACAAATACTAACTCAATGACTCACTGAGTCTGCCCTAGTTAGCGATTCAGCGATTGATACACGGTTTCGAGCCGAAGGCTCAAGGTTCCCAGATCCGGTCGGTTTTTTGCTGAGTGTCAAGCGGGAGTCTGTTGATCTGGAAAGCGATAGCTGAAAACAGGGCGTAGCACTGTTCCTGGGGATTACAGTAAATGCCATGAACAGAGTAAGGTTACTTGCATAATGGATTTCTAGGCAAATGAAAATCGAAAAATGTTTTGAAGCGATCTCTAGAAACACTGCTAACGACCGCAGAAGCAAGATTGTTCCAAACTTTAATAGCCCCGTAAGAAACGAACTGCTGCCTAAGGATGGTCCGAGGACGACGCCTGAAAAGCGTCCTGTTTTCCTCGTCGACCGACATCATTCGTTACGATGAAGAACTGTTCAACGAAACTTACTCTAAAAAAGAAGTGTTTGAGAATTAAATCATGTGGATGCAAATCAATAAATCTAATTTGAGACTCGTACGCGACATTTCTTAAGCCCGTGACTAGTTTGGTAGCCGCGCACTGGACACATCCAACAGCTAGGGTGTCTTTCTTCAGGCCTGTTTAGCATACACCAGGAACGGTCTTATGTAGCCCTGGTAAAGCGCTTGAAGCGCTTTCTTATTTTATGCGGGGTAGAGTGCGGTTACTCATTCTAAGAGTGGCAAATCCATTTTTGCCACCGTCTCGTGGTGATACGCGAAGGATAAGTTAGGGGACAACCAGATATACAGATCTATCTTTAGATCGTATTCGATTATACCTACTATGCCGAGTGCACTATAAATCACGAAGGTACTGCCCGGGTCTCCACCGGGTGATACATGTGCGCATTTATTATCATTCAGTGGGAGACTCCAGTCGTCTGACCAGCACTTAATCGCGTCAAGATTAATATGTAATGAACTGGGATAAGTCACATTCCAGATTTTCATTTCGTTCGTCGCACAGAAGAGCGTTGCTGGAGATGTTATCCGGAAGGCCATTGATGTATATCAGAAATAACAGAAAACCTAGGACTGAGCCTTAGGACACACCAGCAGAGAAGAAAAAAGGAAACGAAAGGTCTGATTCGGTTTGAGCCCTGAGAGTTCTGCAATCAAGGTAAGAGGCAACCCAGAGAAGTATCTCCCCTTGAATACCATAGGCTTCTAGTTTATGCTTCAGGGGTCATGTGGAACCCAATCAAAGGCCTAGGCAAAACCAAAGAAGATAGCATGTGAGATGAGGTCAGTAACTTCGGCCTCCGTCATACCATCCATGAAAATAAGCATATTTTTTATGCTTGACTGGTTAGGAAGAGAGCCATGCTGATAGAAGAAAAGATGGCTGGATAAGAAGTGGTTGAGGATGGCACGCTTTAGTATGCGCTCCATTATTTTGCACGGGACGCTAGTAAGGCTGATTGGCCGATTGCTAGCCAGAGAGTGCCGGTCGCTCGCTTTAAGTATGGGAATGACTGTCACCTCTTTCCATGCACTAGGGAGAATGTCACTCTGTAGCGTCTGTTTAAACGGCTTATAAAGGGGTTCTACCAGGATAGCAGTCGCTTCTTTGAGAATTCTGGGATGGATCTTGTCAGGACCTATTGCACTCTATGAAGTGATCTTAAATGAAGGGTGTTCAACAACTAACACAGAAACTCAGCGTTTGCCAGTGGTTGTCGGAAACACTGCGGCGGAAGGATGAAGTGCTAAACCGGCGGTGAGACGTTGCACACTGTCGATTTGTACTCTCTGAATGACTCGGCCACAACTGGGGGGCAGGCGAGGTCTTCCCGTCGGGCAGTCGCAAACAAAAAGCCGAGGGTTTATTCCTTCTTAGTCGCCGCGTGTGCTCAAATAAGAGGTTTTTCTTCCCGCGGGTTCTGAAGAGGACCTTTTCTTGTACCAGTTTGGTGTGTCCACAGATTTCCCGCCTACACCTGGTTCAAACAGTAAGGAACGCGCGCAGGTCCTCCGCTGCATCGAATCCGTAGAGAGAATGTACTTGTAATTCCCTGGGAGAATGGTGGTTTTAAGTTATCCGAGTTATTATAATATTCGGACGAGTTGCAGCTGGGAAAATGGTACAAATCGGTTGCTGTCAAGGCCTTTGTTTTAATATTCCAATTGCGTAAGCCAAGAATGCGTCCTTTTCCGATGATTTGACATGTAACGGCACAAGCTAATAATCTAGTGAATAATCGTTGGCTAACTATTCCTTTGTGTTTGTCGTTTCAGATGTGCAGACGAGGGACGTTAATGAGCAAACAGGAACAAGACACGTACCGAAGAATTGCACTTATGAGGTCAGCAAGTTCCCCGAACCCCGTTTGTAATTGACCTATGTAAAAGACTGAATGGAATGAAAAGAGTTATACCCTGTTTCTCTTTTATACCACACACAATGCGCACGCTGTTCTTGCAGCTCGTTGTTCTTGTTGTCCCAGTGTTCTGTTGAGTGACCGGTTGCTGTGTGTTAAGACCACTCTGTGTCTCCTACATTGACCGTACACTATTGTTTCCGTTTCAGTGCGTCCGTGCGCATCAAAAATTGTGCTGATCTCTTGTGAATTACAGATTTGGTGACAGAGGTGGGATATATCTATAAATGCCTCATTCGAACAACAAACGCAAACGATCAGGAGATAATGCCTCAGCTCAATATACATTGCATTCCGCAATTTCATCGCATTTTCGCCCGCCGCCAATTTTTGAAGAAGATTCGAATCCAATGTTGTGGAAGAGCAAAATCTCAGTTTACTTATCGACGGTTCCAGTGGAACATCAAACAGCAGTTATTTTCAGCTGTTTTAGTGATCGCGTCCATGAGATACTGTTGTCAATGAACGTTTCTGTCGCCTCATCGTTGGAGAACGTTTGGGAGAAGTTATTTGCATTTTTTATCGACAGAAAATTTGGCACTTTTAAAGGGCTCGTTTTGGAACAAAAAGCAGCTCATCGATGAGTCAGTTGATTAGTTTGCCAACGACTTGCAGGTGCTTAGCTTCAGGGAGTTTCCAGCTAACACCCTTCAAGAGAGAGAGAGTCATTTATCCTACAGCGATTCACTAGTGGAATCGAGAGAGAAGTTCATTCGAAATGAGCCAAGATCGATGGAGGAGGCCTTGAGTACAGCCAAAGCTTATGCGGCTGAGGTGAACGCAACCGGAAGCTATTTGGACAACACCTTCGGGGCGATGGCTATCAGCGTGGCTGAACCGAAGCCGGCATACAATGATTCGGACAATCATTGTGAACGCTTTGGGTCTGCTGCTCAGCGTTGCGGTCACAAGCCCCCTCTTAGGTTTCCAAGATCCCGTGGGTACTGGCCGCCTTCCAGACACACAAATCAAGGATTCACCGCCGCGTGGGGTAAGTCGCATAATAATGTTTTGTTCGTGCCGTCCGTATTATGCCAGAATAATCACTCATTGTTGTTCTGTTCGATTGGGCTAAATGGATGTTCGGCGTTGACGATAATAGATACTGGCACGGCGTGCACTGTGGTCTGTCCAATATTCTGTCCAGAGGTCAGACCGTACCAACAGGAACTCCGCACTGCAAACGGTACAATCCTCCAAACTACGGGATCCTCAAGGATAAACGTGACCATAGTGAACAAGATGGTCCAGCAGGAGGTATGTGTCTCTGATGCCATTCCTTGGGATAGCATAACTGGTCTTGACTTTCTCATTACAGCAGGGTGCACCATCGACTTGCAATGGCGGACGTTGAGAGTAGGTGATGAGTACGTCAAACTACCGTCTGTTAGGTCTCTTACAGAGGAACCAAACCCTGACTTGTGGTCACCAGAAGTAGCACCCCTCAACCTGCAGGCACAAGTAGATTCCCTCCTCTCTTCTTGCAATCAGGAAGTTTCAGAGGAGGCCGTTGGACAGCTGAAAGCTGTAGTGCTTGCTAATGAATCTGCTTTCGCACGGGAAGGTGTACCACCGGGTAGATCGAGTCGTATACAACATCGTACTAACATCAGAGAGTCGGTTCCATTGCGTCATCCGCCCTGGCGCATACCTGCGTTGTATCGTAATCAAGTATCCGAAATGATTGACTACATGTTGGCGCGCGACGTCATTTAGCCGTCAACATCTCCGTGGGCGTCTCCAGTGGTGATAGTAAAGAAAAAAATGACTTACTCCGATTGTGCGTTGATTATCGTCGTCTAACCAGTCACCCGGAAAGACTCTTTCCCAATCCCCAGAATTGACGAATCCTTGGGAGGTTCCAAGTGGTTTTCTGCGTCGGATCTGGCCTCAGGATACTGGCAGATAGAGGTCCACCCGAGCGATCGCGAGAAAACCGCCTTCGCCGTACCTGAGGGTTTATACGAATTTCAGACTATGCCATTTGGGTTAACAGACGGGCCAGCGACCTTCCAGCGGTTAATAACATCTGCATTACAAGATGTAACACCGACACATTGTTGGGTATACTTGGTTGATGTTATTGTTCATGGGTGTACGCTGAAGGATCACACGATGAATCTAGCCTTGGTACTCGAAAGGTTGTCGGCAGCTGGGCTCAAACTAAACCCCCTGAAATGCGAACTATTACAGAGGGAAGTGAAGTACCTCGGACACGTTATTCATCAAAATGGGGTTAGCAGTGATCCTGCGAAGGTTCGCGAAGTTCAAGAGTGGCCAACACCGAGGTCATCGGAAGAAGTCCGCAAGTTTTTGGGACTTGCGGGATATTATCGACGATTTGTACGCCATTTCTCGGAGGTAGCTGCCCCATTACATCATTTAACAGATAAAGGAAGGAGGTTTGCATGGTCAGATGAGTGCCAGAATGCGTTTGATACTTTACGCAAGGCTCTCACACCAACACCCATTCTGGCATACCCGGATATCTCGAGAGTTGTTGGAGTATTTGTCCTGGATAAGGACGCCAGTAATTTGGGGATAAGAGCAGTGTTACCCCAACGAAGCCCATCAGGCTCAGAACACGTTGTAGCTTGTGGGAGCAGATCCCTGAATGAGCACGAATGCAACTACTGCACAACGAGAAAGGAAATGTTGTCAATTGTGTATTTCACGAAACACTTCCGCCAGTTTTTGCTAGGAAAACAATTTACTGTACAAACGGATCACCAATCTCTCCAGTGGCTGCAAAATTTTAAAGATTCCGGAGGGCAAGTTGCACGCTGGCAGGAAAAGCTTCAGGAATACGACTTCCAGTGCTTTCATCGCCCAGGGAAGCAGCGTGGAAACGCTGCTGCTTTATCTCGACGGCCGTCGAGACAATACGGGGAATGCCCCAGTTGCACGTCTATTCACGTAGCGTCAGTTTCACTGCAGTCAGTGATTTCGGACAGCTGGAAGAACCTCCAGAGCACAAACCCAGAATCAAAACTGCTATACGGACGATTGCAGCAGGGTGCGGAAAGACCGACTAAGAGTGAGATGGCTTCCGCAAGTTGGGAAGCACATTGTATCTGGATGGTATGGTCTCATCTAGTAATATGGGACGGAATACTATATTGTCGGTATGGACCGCAGTACAACCGGCGCATCGTGGTTTCACAGTCCGCTGTGTGAGATGTCTTGTCAAGACTGCGACAGTAGTTGGGACATGCTGGACAACGCAAAATGGAAGATGCTATGAACCAAAGATCCTGGTGGCCACAACAGCGGAAAGGTATAATCAACTTCTGCAATCATTGTACTGAATGCATCCGGATGCAAAATCCTTACGTGGCCCATCGTGCCCCCTTAGGGTCGATTGTCGCGGGATATCCGAACTCTGTTGTGGGAGTATACATCATTGGACCCTACCAGAAACACCGCGCGCCAATCGTTACATTTTGGTACTAGTGGACCACTTCACCAAGTGGTGTGGAGTCGCACTAATTCCTTCCGCGGATGCAACAACCACAGCCCGAGCGTTATTTGACAACTGGATTACTCGTTGGGGTGCCCCGGAACAACTTCACTTTGACCGGGGATCAAATTTTGAGAGTTTGATCATAGCGGAAGTCTGTCAGCTGCTCGATATTAGAAAAACACGCACAACGGCCTACCGTCCCCTGGGAAACGAACAAATAGAATGAAAAAATCGGTCACTAAAAAGTTTCCTGAAAGCATTCACGGATAGTTACAGTACACGAGAGTGGGATCGAGCTCTCCCATATTGCCTGCTGGCGTCCTGAGCGTCAGTCCATGCGTCCACACGGTACTCGCCGCACTATATGTTAACGGGAAGAGAGTGCAGATTGCCCTTAGACTTGACCGTTCCACAGACATCGAAAAACCCCCTGTTATCTACGGATTTTGCCACACAGATTTGTTGAAGACTCATCAACTGGCCAGAGAGTATTTTACAACTGCTCAAAACCACCAGAAAGATTACTACGACCGCAAAGTAGGGGGTCTCCACTTCAGCCAGGGGAACAGGTGTATTTACATAACACAGCACCTCCTCCGGGTGCCCCGGCGAAATTACACAGAGTGGGTGAGTCCATATATTGTTTGAAAGATATATAATGAGACCACGTGCAGAATTAGCGGAGCGGACTCACAGGAAAGCCAGTCTTTTACGGTACAGTTCAGGCGCCTAAAACCGGCTACACAGTGTAGTAAGACCATTGGCGATAATCCAAATACCTCAGGGTTGACTCCCCCGGACACCGCGGTATTTGTGGAAGTGGCAGCGGGAGGCGGTTTGTCGACAGTGCAAGGTAGCGGTGAGAACACCGCTAATCAATCTGGGGAGTAATGTAAAGGCACAAGCTAAGAATCTGGTGAATAATCGTTGGCTAACTATTCCTTCTTGTTTGTCGTTTCAGATGTGCAGACGAGGGACGTTAATGAGCGAACAGGAACAAGACACAGCCAAACATAACCGGTCTGTTTTTAATGTGGGTGATTAAAATTGTCTGACACACTTTATGTTCGTGAATAATTAACAGATAAAATTATGTCGGCGCTACCCCGATGGTATTGGGATAGATGCCACGTATACCATTTGTAGGAAACGGGGCAGCCTGTTTGTTTTAGTGACTGTGGATGCTAACGCTGTAGGTCTGCCAGCTTGTTCCGGTTGGCCTGTGAATGAAATAATGGTAGCCACCGCTACAACTGTGAACGCTTACTGCGTAGCAAAAAGTATGCAGTATGCTTTCACATAAGTAACTGTTCCGTCCAGGTGACTCTCGCTAAGAACAACGTCTGAAAATGCAGTAAACGTTCCCGCCAGTAGCTGCTCCATCCACTCTACTTAAGCTTTGAATACCGACAAAATATGAAGTACATGTTCATGTTACTGACCGCTCCATCCGATAGCTTTTCACCATGAACAACACTGAGAACAAACGAATGCCGGAAGTGATGAGAAATTTGCAGTTGAATAGCATAGGATGCATTTTCAACGATTTCAGTAACTGATACACGGGTTTGAGGCAGAGGCCCAAGGGTCCCGGATCCAGTCAGTTTTTCTTGTTCGGTGTCAAGCAGGCGTCTGTTGATTTGAAAGGCATTAAGTGAAAACAGGGTGTAGCACCGCTCTTGGGAATTACAGTAAATATCAAAAAACAAACTAAGATTACCTGCTTAAGAGGATTTTTGAAAAATGAGAGTCAAGTAATGCTCTAAAGCGGTCGCTAGAGGCGCAACTGACGACTTCAGCAGGTGGACTTTACCGGAAGTTAACATCCCTGTTGGAGAAATACTGCTGTCTAAGGGTGGTCCAAGGACGAAGCTTGAAAAGCTACATGTTTTGTCCTCGCCGACCGTCGTCATTCGCTACGGTGCAAAACTGATCAACGAGGCCTACTCTAAAGAGGGAGTGTGTGA
>JTDE01003734.1:45297-85514 GCA_014338405.1 Paragonimus skrjabini miyazakii | reverse complement strand
ATGCCGGCCAAGTTAGCCGTCAATACTGGTTACCACTAATTATAGTCTAACTGATTACCAAGGTGAACAGGTTATTTTGAATAGGCATATATACAAAATGTAGAAAGTATATATGTGAGATATAAGGTAGAATTTGTATTTCATATATAAAATGTGGAAAAGTATATATATGAGACATAAGAAAACGGCAAGTTCGCAAACGAAAATTATTTATTGTTTTACTCATTGTACAATAAGCAGACTTCAATGACACAAATAAAGACGCTAGGGAGATGGACGCGAGAGAATCATTAGCACAGCCGCACGCCAGCCACCGAAGCGGGAGAATGTGAACGGAGACTCCCGTCAGCCTTCAGAATTCAAACAAGCGTTGGACCGGCTGGACGGTGTTCGAATGGAAATGGCCGAAGTATTGCTATTCCAGTGAGTGTAGCCTACCATGTTGAAGATGACGCGGATTCGTTATGCAGTCACGAGTAGGTTTGTGGTAACCAAGCGAACACACTAATTTTGATGTCAGTGGTCTATAGTAGAGTTACACTCACATGGCAATCCCAACAGGTGCAGTGGTACTAATAAGGCAGTTCTCATGTCGTATAGAGTTTAAGATTTTGGGGACGTCGAGGGTGACTTTATTACGAGCCCCTTTCCATATTTTCTTGGTGCTGTGCCTTCGAACCTAGTGTGAGCAGACGTAGTAAACATCGGTTACTGTTTGTCTGGACCCAATTTGAAAACCGCGTTTGCCGTATACAGTTAACAGAACAGTTTACACTGCTTACTACACTTAATGTGGTATCAACTACGACATGTGTCACAGCACATTCCTTTTATTCTCCCCTTCACGGAAACACTAGTTTCCCCTTGCCGAGAAATTGGGGTTCGTTTTTCTTATCAGGCTTGCTCTCCAAAAGCCACCGGTAGGTCGCTGTGCTGATCCTAACCATTGCACACATTCTGGGTCTATGGGTTTTACAATTGAGTTTTTGGTAGGGAAGTAGAGAAAATATATGAGTGTCCAGATAATAAGGAGATGGCTAAAAACCAGGTGCTAAACAGTCTACAAGCTATTCAAGGAACCAAGGTTCAGCGACAACACACAAGGGTTCGCCTGGAACGTTTAATGCCACTGAACAGAACAAAATATCGCGTTTCTCCCCCACGAGTTATAAGTTTTCCCCGTTAACTTTCAAAATCCAGGCAGATAATTAGTTTTCCTTCCGTGATGGCGTCTTGCTTAAGGGAGTTTTTGTAGTAGTACCTTTCTGTTCCACCACTTCACGACTTCGTGCAGCAGAAGTAGTTGACGGGTTTTCTTACTTCGTTTAAGATAGTCACAGGCAGGTAGTGACAAATAGGTACAGACAGTTACTTAGGCAATATGACGATTTACCGATTTCGAAGCCCAGTCCCAAGATGTCGTCGTTTTAGCAGAACCCCGTCGACGTAGTCAACGGTCCCGTAGAGGCTACTGCTGTCATCATGGACGGTATGATGTCAAGGCCCTATTCCCCCATTACTGCCTGGAAGGCGGACCACTGATGAGTAACGACAAATAACATTGCCGACGCACCCAACTCAATTTGCCTTACGTTTGTTCGTGATCTTTGCACGGGGGCCACGTTCTTGATACACACAACAGTGCATGTTAGTATAGCCCCATTAGACTGAGACGACGCAACCGGGTGCTCCACATCTCCATCTCCCCACTGCATCACCACCGGAACTCATGATCAATGCTCGTTTACGCTGGGCAGCTCGCGCGATTTCCGCCGAATCTTTACGGTCGCTGTTCCAGGTGACATCATTGGTATTGATTTCTTCCCGCAGTTCGACCTTCTAGCCAAAAGACGACGTCGGGAGCTAACAGGCGTTATTGCACGGCTGGGCACCAGCGCAGTTGCGTTTCCGTCACACCTATCAGCCAGATCTACACACAACCATCATCCTACGGGGAACTTTTCCAGAATTTCTCAGAATTAATTCATATATCGGACGTCGCACCCGCTGTGAACTAAGACGTCGCATATCACATCAGAACTTGGGCTCAGTCGCATCGGCCGGGCTCCGCAAACTGGCTCAGAGAAGTATAACTTCGATAACAGAATACGAACATGTGTTCAAACCGAAGACTCTCCATCATGTCAGTAGTCCTTGGGCTTCCGTGGTAGTCAGAAATACGCAATAGTAATCAGAAATCTACACACCTTCAACTCAGAACCATTGTCTGTGCGGTAATAACACGCAGCACGTTAACCAATGAAACCGTAATGTAATAGGCATCTGCGGGACAATAGCACGCAATGTTACGTTATGAATTAAAATCGCTGCAGCTTCATTAACGCATCGTACTCCTGAAAAAGATAATTGTTGGATACGCGTCAAGGCCGCCTGTGTGCCCCACACTCGTGTTAGGACTGAAGTTGCGTTATGATTGGTCACGCCTTTGACGACCCACGACTCATTCGTCCACGCACTTAAGAATGACACTACTGCTTGTAAACATGACAACATAGTTTGTACTTTCACTGGGTCACGACTTCTCTCTACTGTTGTTACAGTCTGCAAGGCATGCTGCTGACAACACATTTATACGAATACAACAACAATAATGACGGTGTATATTTCTGAACGCATCTGTGAGGAATGAGCCGAATGAGTACGATCATCGCAGGTAAGTTCGGACGTTACAAAATCGTTGCGATTCTATAGCATGACGGATGTGAAATTCGTCAGCTATAAGGGCGTGATCAAAGAGCAGAGTATTGCGGTCTATAAAGCTTTGAGGCACGCCATAGGGAAGTCTTCTTCCCTATTGCTGTATTATTACTGTATACATCTTAACGCAGTCATGAGAGACATGCTCGGTTGTGCATGGTCATGGCAGATAATTACTGGCGTTACAAAGTAACATATGATTACGTAGTAAGACAAACATTAAATCGCTCAGCAATGGAAAGCGTAATCAAAGGAAAAAGGGTTAAGATCTACAAACGTTTGATGCTTGCACCAGGGAAGAATATAGTTCGCTTGTTCCACAGATTCGGTTAAAAAGATGCGATGTTGCATTATTTGAAACTTGAATTTGAAGGTCAAGGCGGTTGGTTCGTTTATTTGACGTGGGAGGATGAAAAATATTTGATCACAAGTGGATTTTAAGCAACATTTTTGCAATGAAAGAGCTCGGGTTTAAGTAGATTTTTCCGGCCGTTCTAAATCTACCCGAGACTCCGCCAAGCACGAGCCCCGCTGATTTTTATTTGTCTTCGCAACCTCTGATTTCGATTCAAATTATCGTCGGAAAAGGACATTTGTTTTCTAACTTCAAAAGACACCCAGCGTTATCCACTCCCAACTTCACTTATCAGCACGTGTGCTGAAATCGTGATTTCTGCCTACTGCTAGTCTTCTACACCCCCACAATTCCCTGTCTACAAGATCTGTGGCCATCACTGCCACTACTTCATTCTCACAGAAGTAGTAAGCCACTGTAGTTTCTCTGTCATTTCATTGGAACGCTGTTCCAATGTGCTTTGTCTTTATTACAGTTCGGTGCTCAGTAGCTAGCTTAAGCTTGTTGTTTTTGCTTGCTTGCTGATAATAATCGTAGGCATTTCAGTTTATCTGGTATATGGCTCCCCGAAACCGCAAGTCTCAGGTAACTACCAAAGTTGGAGCCAGTCTGTGCATTAGGTGTACGAAGTCTGTTGTCACGGTTGCCAACGCTGGACTCACAGGAGACGCGAACCCCAAATCGCAAATGCGTTTTATAAAACTTTAACTCACGACATTGTTGATTGTCTAGTCTTCCTTTGAAGTAAGTTCAGAACAGGATTTAATGCACCCCTTTCCAAAGAATGTCCGATTAGTCATGCCACCCACAAACCGAGCACTCGACGAATAACGTCTATTTCCAGATAAATATTCTGCTGAACCCTGCCACAGCAATTTCTAAACCTTCACTTCTGCGTGAGAGGTTAAGGGCTTCAATCGGAACCGCTGACTTCCAGCAGCCAGATAAAGAGACTGAGGTGATTGCCTCTTTGAATGTGCTTCTCCCAGTAGCAGCGTTGAGGTTTTCGTTGTTAATCGGAGCGTATGGGTGACAAGCAGCAACAAAAGAATGGGTGGAACTAACCCTTCTGGCGTGAATAGCTCGTTGGCCAGGGGACCAGAAGCTCGTAATGCAGTAAGTGGAAAAGACAAGGCAAATAATACTGAGCCACCTCAAAAAAGCTGAGGTTCAGTTTGTCACCGGCATAAACCCGAAGGCCTCTGGTAATCCATATAGCGTAATGGCAATTATCCGTTTCACGAGATTCGCCTTGAAGGTAGTTCAAGAGGCTAAACTGTCATTTGGCACGAATCCTCGATCTTTAAATATTTCATGAAATTTTAAAATCGGAATTTCGGGCAAAGTACTTACAGTACATCAATTGTAGATAAGCGGCGTTGATGGAAAAATTAGGATACATCGAATAAGTCCCAAAAGTATTAGCTTGATGAAATGTTTCCCACCATTTTCGTGAAAACAAGCCGTTATTGACGTTAGCACACTTTTCCAAGTCTTCTAAATCCGATCATTGCCATTTTCGAGATGAAATACGTCATCTTATAGCCTGAAAGTGCTTCATTTCGCGGCGTTTCACAGATATAGTCGAAATGGAGATATACGGCCATACTGTGTTTGCTTTGCATTTCAACAAGAACACCAACACATTTGATAGTTAAACATGTGTGACGACATTTTCAACTTCATTTCCTATACGATATTCAAACTATTTCTCTTTGTTTGCAAGATTTCAGGTATACACTAGTCGATGACACGCTGCTCTTAGAAATGGTTGGAAATGACGCTATCATATGGTTGTTTCCATCTTCGGTTTATATGGATCGGCATAAAAAAACGGCACCTTGTCCCATTCTGTCATCTAGAATCTTCAGAAGTAAATTGTATTCACCCTACTGCATTGCTTCTAGCTAGATTGGTGTCGCGTGGCGTTCATGCGGAACAATATACGGAGACAGATGAAATCAAGCTGCCTGCCGATCCCCGGGACTTAAGGTTATTGTACCACACAAATAAGGTCACTCTCTCTCTGACTCAGCCAATGAGATTGAGGACAATTCAGGCCAATGAAATTGACTTACAAATCAAGCCAATGAAATAGCAGGTGAAAATCATTGGACAATTTGGCAACTAAACCGCTATAAATGCAGACGCTATGTCGAACACATCGCTTTTCTACATTCTCGTCCAATTTCGCCTACCGTTGGTTTGACTGCTATTTTCAGGCAATATTTTGGGTCAGGCACAGACCCTCCGGGAGGTATACCTGTCAGCCAGTCACACTACGATGCTTGGAACGGCAAGTATTTATTGCGGTGTTGAAAACGTCCAATCAATATGGCAATCAGTGGAATCAAAGATGATGATAACCATGTACCCCAGACGCTTCAAATACAGATTTTTCACCACTCCCCGCATGTGTTTGTTCTCCAAATTGTTCATGGTAAGTGTGGTTCGGAAAAGACAACTACTAGTGTGAACAAATACTGCATACTCAGACGCTGATCATGAATTGAGTCAGTCGAGTGGAGCAGCTACTAGTGTGATCGTATATTGCATTCTGAGACGTTATTCATAGCTTAAGTAAACGAAGTTGAAGCATCTACTAGTGTGTATGCATACTCAGAGGTATTTCATAGCTCAATGGAATCAGGTTGAAAGTTACTGTTTGGAACACAGTGCATTCTGAGACGTTGTTGATAGTCTACGCCAATCGGGTGGAGCAGCTACTGGTGTGAACGTATACTTCACACGCAGGCGTTATTCACAGCTTAATTGGATGAGGTTAAAGCATCTATTAGTGTGAACCTGTACTGCATACTCAGACGTTAATCCCCTGCTAGCACCAATTAGGGAATTATTTAGGGATAATGTAGGGTTATTTCGGGAAATATTAGGGATGATTTTATGGGCCAATAGCGTGGTTCCCTGCTAGAACCAATGAGGGAAATATTAATGGGTAATGTAGGGTTGTTTCGGGAAACATTAGGGATGAATTTTTGGGCCAATAACGTGATGGTTGTGGAATATGAATACAATATTCTCGGCGGTTACGTAATCCTTATTAATGTTATACTTGAGGTATGTGACACAGGGGAATTGCTGTACAATTGATGAATTGATTGTTGTACGTATAAAGTAGTTGTTGTTTAGACGATGTCTAACCGGTTCAATTATTCACGCGCGCTTTGTTCAAATTGTTGGCTGTGCACACTGATTAAGGTTTGCCAGAGTTGTCAATATGCTTGATCACCACGATAATAACGCTGGGGTAAAATACATTGCTATATTAATTGAACCTTCAGTGGTTTTCTGAAATGTTCGCTAGTCGGTCCACCATTTATCGAAATGTTCAACGTTCACTTACCGAATTCCATCGTCATGTACAGGAGTCCTTCGTGAATTTGGACGTTGGCCAACGTTCTCCACCCACCGCGACGCCTGAACGTGAACATGCATCACAGTCGCTCGCAGGAGGTAATATTACTTCAAATAATCATTGCATGATCGGTTTTAGATGTACCGAAAAACTCATCATGCAATGGTCTGCAAGATCGAGATGCTGATTTTCCTGACGCTGGCGTTGTTGACCGCTTCCGAGACGGGGTGATTTCAAGCGACATTCCTAAAGTGCAGGTGATACGGCTTCTACGCATTTTGAAGGAAAGAATACCAGAGTTGCCCAGTGATGCCAGAACTCTGTTGTCGACACCGAGAAGTTCGCCCATACGTGCTGTTCATCCGGGTGAATACGCTCATTTGGGATTATTTAAAGGCATAGTGAGTGCTGTTTCCAGCTGCCGGCTACAACATGTGACGTCATGCGTTTTCACCTGCAGTTGATTTTCCACGTTGCTCAGTTGTGCAAGCCATAAGTCTTAATTGATTGTGTTATAATGCAGCATGATAGTTAGTTTGAAAGCATTCAGAGTGACGTGATTTGGATATTTATGATTCATACCCTGTGACAGTGCGTGTCACCTGTGGGTTTGTCATATTTTCACGTGTTCATTGTTCTTTGCCTCCACAGGGGACGGAATCACAGACCGAAGGATGAGATGTATGTAAGAAAAACCACTTTGTACAATTCATTAACCACAATATACTTTCTTAATTCATGTCCCTTGGGATTTTTTTCTACCCAGTGTATCAGCGTGAGAACGACTGACGTTTGGGTAGCTCTTACAAGATGGAATGTGTATGTTGTTCGTCGTTTCGGGTTAATTGCTGGAAAAAATCGAGCGTTAAGCGTTGATTTGGGGACGAAATAGGCCGTTTAAGGCTAATGTGGGGAAAATTTCGGTCGTTTCGGGTTTATTTAGGGAAAAATCGATGGTTCAGGGTTAAGTCCGGCCTTTTAGGGTTAATTTAGGGAAAAATCCGGTCGTTTCGGGTTAATTTAGGGCAAAATTGGGTCTTTTCGGGTTAATTTAGGGAAAAATCCGGTCGTTTCGGGTTAATTTAGGGCAAAATTGGGTCTTTTCGGGTTAATTTAGGGAAAAATTCGGTCATTTAGGGAAATGATCGCTCGATTCGTGTTGATTTCGGGAAAAATTCGACCGTTTAGAGTTAATGTAGGGAAATATTAGGGTGTCGGAAATGGACCAATCAGATAATTAGTGCGTTACTCTCGTTAGGGAATACTTTGGGAATGCGTCCCAAATACCTAACAAATCCCTAAATGGTCTCCGGATTGGTCTATTACACCGAATTAGGGATTTGCCCTAAATTACCCCTAATTGTGCTAGCAGGGTCATAGTTCGTGTGGATCAGGTTGAAGCAGCTACTAATGTAAACGCATACTGCATACTAAGACATTCTTTATTGGCCAGGTCAGCGGGATCATCCTCTGAATGGATGAAAAGCAGCAATGTTTGATAATGAATCCAAGTATATTATACTAGATACAACTCTTAAGGTAAAGAACAGTTTGACGAGTTGGTTCGCAGGATTTCTCTTTCCAGGTATGATTATGAATTGGTATGTGATGGTTTCAAAAATACCGAAATTAAGTAGTTAAATTAGCTCACTCCCAGAGCTAGCTTCGACGCAATAGCAATAACAACCGAACTAGGCAAAGCAGATAATTTACTTCTCGAGCGCAATCGTACAACTTGTAGTCAGCAGTGTAATAAAACAACAGTAATGAGAGATAAGTTCAGTGACAATCACCACATGGTACTTGGCGAAAAGCCAGGTTCCTACATTAGCGATAGAATGAAAGTGTAATATGTATGCTGCAACCGGCTTACTCGGACATATCTTCAATATTTTCTGTTTATACAATTGGTTACACCGGGGACCCGTTGAGGTGGGGATCTAAGGGGTGAAGATGCGCAAGCGTTAAACTGAACAATCTACCCTTAATTACCGATAATGAAACTTAACGGTAGTAGCAGTCCGTATGCGAGAAAGCAAGCAACAGTCGCCCCACAGAGTTACGGGGATTCCCTTTGCACCACAAATTCTCATGTTCGTACGAGCAGCAATATCTGCCAATTAGATTGAGATAGTGACCTAAAGTGCTTCTTGGAAAACGAAAACGTCTTGGCTGCAATAATACAAGGAGTGCTGTTAACGGACATCGCAAGACGCATTAAATACGGTCACTACAAGCAAGCGTAACGCGTTCAGCAGTCTTCCCTTACGTCCCTATATAACGAAGAACTTCACTTAGCGTTTCTGCGAACGGACTGTCAAGAAACCACCGCATAAAGGATCTTCACGTGTCATCAAACGGTTAGCGAAAACGTGATTGAAAGGTTTAGCAGAGATTCCAGTTCCGATCGACCACATCAAACCTGGTTTCACTGACTCATTCCTCAACATGACAACACAAGCATCAGTTGAGCAGTTTTCAGTGACGTTGAACTTCAAGATAGCCCCGGCTTAACCTCTTGTATCTATCTCCGACGCGCTCCCTTCTCAACCTAAAACCCGCTAGAGTAGGTGGGTACATTTTCCCGCAATTTGGCCCAAGTTAGCAACAATTTTTAAACATTAATTGTTCACCAGTATATTCATAATTCTATGCATCTGATGCACGTGCTGACCAACAATTAACAGTTTTCCGTAGTTACACCGCATCATAAGGTCGGTGTTTTCTGTGCTTTCTAGCGTTCAAGTAATTAACTTTTCTTTCTTCTGAGGTATGACACGAAGACTGGTAACGCTTGTTGAGTACACGGGGAACAATCTTGAACGTCGTAGCACTGAGCATTTGTACAATGAAGAAACCAAGAGGCTTTTTTTCACACTGAGTGGATCGTGTGCAAAGGCTCAGTACGACAACGTCTATTGTCCAGGTTTAAAATTTTCAGACATCCTAGAGGATTTAGTATAGTGAAATCAATTCTGAGGCTTCAAAATTCTTAGAATCTCTGTGAAGCAACAGTTACTTTTTCAGTATCACCGCAACTATACATGCTACTGATTTAATGTGAATTTACTATAGATTGCTGAAAACAAACTTAGTGTGCCGGCGTAGGTTTCGCAGATTGACTCGTTAATGCATACTTACTCTATGTCACCTCAATTACTGTAGGGTATATGCTACAGTACAACAATATTTCGGCCGTTACCATCAGGAAGGCCAGGGATCAGTGTTAGTCTTACAGACTACATCTGAGTTTAGAGATCCGAATGCAGTGAATTCAAAACACAATCTGTCAGAATATGAAACGGGGAGAGTCGGATCACCTAGATAAAGAAAAACGGAATTAGTGTAGACTAACGAGCGCTTATCTTTAGTCACCTCGTGGTGAATGTTTGGTATTTATGTAGTTCACAGTAGCACCGTGATCTCCACTCAGTCGTGCAGGGATTGCGCGTAGCAAGAGGGTTTCTCCAGAAGTTCCTTACACAGTGGATAAAACAAACTTGGATTGGAGATTTAGATGAGACCCAAATGTGAAAAGTCAGGACTTCGGCTGGATTCGAACCAACAACAGGATAGTAAAAATTTGTAGGTTTCGCTGATATTCAGTCTGTTTTTCCATTAATATAGTTTAGAACAATTGTTCAACTGTCGTAGTCTGCTGTGACCGCTTGTTAACATGATCTTGATGTGCTGAAGTGTACTGGATTCGACAGATTGTCAAACCCCATTCAAGTTGCAATCGATCCCATATTGTACTTCACATATTACAATTTCATCTTTTCTCTGTTTCTTTTGTTCTACATCTCAACGAATACCGTTAACCTGTTATATTCGACTAATCAAGACCAATCACATCTTTATTATCGAACAATTTTGTTTACGAGAAGCAAGTAACAGACAAGCTTGTTTTCAATAATGAAAACAGCACTTTTGTTGGCCTCTGAACACAAATGGACGAAATGTCTTTCATTTATCGTGTTGAGTATTAGATTAACCCTGAAGGGAGACCTAGGAAGCACTTCACCAGGGTCAGTCTATGGATTAACCGTTGGACTACCCGATGAAGTTGATAGGAAATACCTAATCTAGTCGACCTTACCAACTACGGTTAAAACAAATGGGGAACTTTCTACGACCCCTACGCGGAAATACGCATATAACTGAACTGCTGTCATGATGGGACACAAGTTTATCGAACATCTCAGATTGAAGTTTCAACGTCTTGGTTGTAAACACATGTTTTCTATTGTATTACAATGCATAATAATCCATTCACTGTACATTTGACGATAAGTCTCGCTGAGCTAGCGTCCGAAAATAGAAATCAATTGCACAACACTTGCAGTGAATCAAACTAACACACGACAATTTTCGACAACACATACGTGCAGCTCATCTCAAACGTGTTTGATGTGACACAAGTGGTGACAACTACATTCTATAAAACTGCCTGATCCAAGTGAGACAAGGCAAATACAACGGATGACAGCAATCTAGATTATTGACCGTAGGGATTTAATATGGAAAAACAAACGCGAATGTACAAATGATCGAAACAACAAGATAATCCGACCTTAAAATACAAAAAAATGAACGGAAATTATAAAAGCACAGAATACACCGGAACACACAAACATGCAGACGAGAGTATGCGGTAAACTGCTAAAGTAAATACAAAAGTAAAGAAGCAGACAAATACAAAAACTAAGAGAAAGTAATACTCCCTATACATATATATATATGCTCGGCGAAAGCGCACCACACAAAGTATTGAATCAGCACACATGGGACTCTTCGGGCCACTTGAGCTCATTTGAGATCATAACCGAATTAGATTCTCGGTGCAACAACTCGGCAAGTTGACCGATTGTCAACTGCATCAACTGAGCGCGATCCTCACTCGGACCAGCAAGCCCGGATGGAGTAGCGCTCGTTCGACGTATACCTGCTCCGATCATGCAATCAGAGGACATACGTTCCCCAAGGTAAACGTGAGTCTGAAAGGCATCGGCCTGTTTGGATTTGGAATGAGCCGCGTGTAGCGCAGCCTCAATACTGTCACGAACAAGGAACCGATGTACGACACTAGGTCTGGGGCGGAAAGGAAGGTTGAATAAAACCAAAATCAGTAACATACAGTGACTTTCGGATGGGACCGCCGAACACTGGTGATGGAAGCGAAGTACTTGGAACCAATTAGTTTTCTAGTTCTAATGACGAAGAGGATCGACCAAGGAGTATGACTTACGAGAAATCGTCATTAGTTACTGTATATTATTCATATTTATTTTGCTGACGAGTGTATCAACACAGTTATCAGTATTGACGTTTTATCAACTTGCAAACGAACAAGAACTTCAATTAGGAAAAACACAGTGGGATGTTCAAAATGCAGAACGTGGCACTAAATGTCGATCAGTAATTTACCGTAAGTATCACTAGCATTACTAGTATATGCAATCAAACAATTTCGGATATCCAAGCAATTCTAAAGTGTCGTCAAAATAAATATGAATATATATCTAAACGGTATTTATTGAAAAAAGTGAATAAGCAATGCAATGTGTGTTCAGGCCTTTCTACAGACCGCTTATGAGTCATCTAATCAAACAGTTTGAATACTCAGCCCTCACTTTCCTTCCTAGTTTTTTTATCATTAGAACCGTGGTTACCTTGCTTGCTAAATATCAAATAAGGTTTACGCCCTCACATTTACGATTGTCACTGCCTGTCTGTCGTGGCAGCAACCAACATACAGCTTGTCTGAGTAAGGTGCATAGTAAATAGCATGTACTACATACGACCATTTGTGAATCATGCTGGCCTGTTTCCCTCTTCTTACCCATACAGTAATCTGGACAAGCTGTTACTGTTGAAGAGCGAGCAGCTGAAAATCCGCAAATTCCTCTCTATTGTAGAATAATCTTGGGTGCATATCTCTGTAAATTCGGTTCAACAATTCTGGACGCTCAATCAACATCAACCGTTTACGTCCCGTGCAATTTGAATTTCACGAAGCCGTTTTGTCGGACACAACTCGACTCAAGGATTTATATCGAAACAATTAATATTGGCACGATTTACTAGGGGAAAACTTAATGAAATCCACTTTGTTTAATCGCATATAATCACACACACTCAAAAAGCGGCCGTGTCACGGGACGACGCGAATCGGCACACAAAGACCACACTGTATTGGCTAAGTCAAATCCACAGACTAGATAAAAAAACGCCCTCCTGAGCTCGCCATAAAGCAAGCTAGATGACGAATTAACAAGTATATTTTACATAGAACAATTACGAATGTTGCTTTAAGCTGTGGTGCTTAAAAATACTAAATTAGAAGGAATATTGTGTTTTAGTTTGTCGTGTCATTTTCAGGGGTGCTTAAGAAAAACGAATTAACCATTTGCCCAATTTTTGCAACAAAGTTATACCTCTGAATGAAAGCGTTCGTGTCTTCACGCCAATAAAGCAAAATTTGTGCACGTTGCCTTCTTATATTTTATTGAAAGATGTGAAAGTAAATAAACCGTCCTACACGGTATTTTAGTTCCACGGATCAACGGCTGTCCAACGCTCGGTCTTGCTTCATACTTCCCGTATGAAAGTTCTCTGAGCACTAACGTGTCACGTCGTTTATAAATCATATGATAACCACCACTTCCCTAAGGACGCTCTGTTGGTTTCCAGTCATCTCACTCAGTTCAACCACTAACCCGGACAAGTAGGAGAATAACTTTCCTTGTTTGGTTCGTCCTAACAGCTGTGAGATGAATGATGCAACCAACAACGGTATGAAGACCACTGCTAGATGATGCTGAATATGCCACAAACGTACCACAAACATGTGCTACAGTTATGCAAAAGTACCGGGCGAAAACAAAGCTGGAAATAGCATGACTAGTTTGAAATGGGAATTCGCATTCTAAATTTTAGAGCCCAAGAGGGATTGCTCGATACATAAACGTGTTTTGATAACAACTAGTGGGTAATCAACAATATTGTTTCTGGTAACGTTTCACTTATGTCAACCCCGGGGTATTCCACCACCGCTGTCTCCGTCAGCTAATCCCTATTGAACAGTCTGCTTGTATGAGCAGTAAAACATTCAATTGGCGTGTAGTTGAGTAACCCCTAACTACCGACCGACGGATACGTTAACAAAAATATAGTCCAAGCCGGCTGGTTAATGTATTCTGTGTGCAGATGAGACATTCATAGCGTCTTGAACTGTTTAGTGCGAGCGTTGACAGTTAGAAAAAGTCGTAAGGCAACGACGTGGTCACGAGATAAACCCGTATTGACCACTTCACTGAGCAAAGTCTGAGGCGCTGCCAGTCATGTTAGAGACGAGACAACCATCCGAGTTGTTGATTGGAAACGCTGCCAAACATAGAAGTATGTAACAGTCAATCACACAATTACACCTATGAGACCGCTAAGTTGGCCTTATGAAGTTTCATTCTATTTCGTTTTATTGGCGTGTTTTGGTAATTTGTCATAAAACGTATTAGTATCAGGATACCGTGGTAGTCGAAGCCATAATATATGTCGTAAAGCTGAAAATGTGTGCGCATTTACTGTACGAACTAGTGAAATGATCAATCATGTGTCACACCAAGTGCCTCAGGGTCAGGCGTACACAGATGTGGCTACGATGAGCTGAATAGATAGACCATGATTACAACAGGGGGATATTGCTACACACTATACCGAGGGAAAAAAGGAATGGAAATTCACCGAATGTGTTCACCAAGACATACAATTGTCAGACCACTGTGACCATCATCAGTCAAAATGAGATGGTAAATATCAACCAATGGTGAGAACGAACTTGAAAAAGAGGTTTTATTTCTGAAACTAACCCATTTTGGCAGGGACTTCACTGGAGTAAGCCTACTGTCCTCCAGAATATGCAGTCCCTTAGAGACGAAACATGGCGACTAAAATGACTACCTACACAAAAAGAAGTAGGTAATGACAGTCATGTACCAGTAAGGGTATATAGTGAGGCATAGTGTTCTATCGTTCAAGGACCGCCATTGTACAAAACCAGAGCCTTCTGTTAAAGCCATTAAATTATTTGACACAACACCATAAGCGCAGGATCCTTTGTAACAGAACTTCACACATGCCAGCAAGTAAACTCACCGCGTCTGTCCGATGCGGTGCATGCGAGCGATGGCCTGTGCCTCGCGACCGTGTGAGAGGACCGGATCAATCAGCAGTACGTGGTTCGCGCTGGTCAAATTAAGTCCGTTCGCACCCAACTGGATCGGCATAAGCAAGATCCAAGTAGCTGAGCCCAAATACTGGAATCCGGCTAGACGACCTGGGCAGCAAGCGTCCCGCGGTTGAAACAGAGTAGTGTAGGACAAATCGTTTTGATCAAGAGCCCCGGCAATTGTAATTAAGACGGATAACCACTGAGTGGAATGAACGCAAGGCAATCCGACATAAAAGATAACCAACAAAACATTTAACTTTGAGTAAGGGACAAGAACTGAGAAAGAACCCTACGGAGCACGAGACTGATGCCTTTCCCTAAGCAGATGGACAACTTAGACATTTGATTATTTCCACTTGAAAATCCACTAGGGAAAAAGATATCTGTTAAAAAGTAGGATTCACAATTTCAATAATTTGTTAGTATGATGGGGCTCGCGAGCACATACAACTTGGTCAACGTTGTACACATTGCTAGACCGTTACAGATGTGGCGTAAGTTTGTTTCACAATACAATCGTAAAATTCGTCAGCTAGTATAGCGTAACGACAATCGAACGGTCTAAGTAACATTGTCGAAAATAATAGGGATTGCACAAAAAAATCTACCTGACATTTACACATAAAACCTCGACGACATGGTTTTTCCTAGACAGAAATTCAACGAACAGGTTCAAATCTGTCACGGCACTTAGTGATTGACCATCTCAAGTTTAGGTGTTATGCCACAACGTTCTTACATGTTCAATTCGCTTGGAATACTTTCTACTTTGAACGATTGACGTCCGATTTCAAGTTGACGGCGGGGAACAAGAAATTTACCATCGTGATTCGACTCGATTTATTCGAGATTGTCGTCCCAGACTTTCGTCCGCTAGTGATTCAGATAAAAAAAAGGATCGTACATAACCCGCTTTACTGCTTCGTCTAAAAGTGGTGAAACCGGTGAGAGCGAACGCCCGAACATCTTTAGCAAGTTGTTCAACTATGAACCATTCCTATACAGCCCTTGGACCTTAGTTGTTGGGAGGTTTGGAATGTCACACATGACACTTGCAACTGTTACCCAGTGTTGTGTTCTCCGAGTGGACAAAAAACTGCGCGGACGATTCTTCCACAACAACCGTCCGACTGACCACACAGCACCGGATCCGCGGAAGCCATTCACCAATCACGTAAGTTGAATAAGTGGCCTTCGAACACCCGATGCTCGCCATACTGTTTCGATCTTGATCCTGGTCCAGACTACTCACATGTGTTTGTCTAGTGGTTTAACCGACAATCAAGGGTGCTCTAGTTATAACGAAACGCATGCGTCGTTTTTGAGAGTTGTCATAGCAAAGTGAAACTTCGGCTTGCGTACGTATATCATTTCCTTTCTGCATTTCAAATTTTGAATGTCTCTTGTAATTCAACCACCGAACAGTGTTTACATTACACCACTGAAAATCACGTGGAAACGAACGTTACTAGCATGAGCTAGCTTATGAAAACAAACGTAGTCTCTATAAATGTACCGCTGGTCAAAGTTGTTAACTGTCAGTGAAGTCATAACAAACAACCTAACTAGTTAACTTGATGCAAATGAACACACCTAGATTCTCATGTACCATAAGAAACAACATCCAGAAACACACAGAATGCTAATTGTATCTATTAAAAGCTAACACCAATCAGTGGTCAATTAATGCAGATCACGGAATACACATAAAGATGTTCAAAAAAGTTTCCAGATATTACGTCGCAGGAGGTTTACCATCGTATGACACACTACAGTACCTCTCGTCGTTTAAGAAATTTGTCTATTCCGTTAACGTACATCGATGTACCTGAACGGATAGCAGCTTTTTATGACAACGCGAGTAAAAAGGAATGTCACCGTAAAGCATTTGATGTGATTTGTCTCTTAAGGATGTGTGACACTTCCGATCGGAACCTACGCAAGGTTTCCTAAATCTACTGCAGTAGTTCAAATATGCAGTACGACATATGCACACAAATATATATCCAGCATAAGAAAAACCACATGATGGAATGAACGGCATTAGCACTTCGGAAGATGGCTTGAAAATAAGAGCAACTACCTGTTATATATACACGCGCACAAATAGTGGTCCAGATGATCAACACATACTGTGGATCCGAGGTCAAAACAGTGACCGTTCTTGAACACATCCCAACTTTCATCGTTACAAGAGGTAACCTATGCGCAGTGCGAAGACGTAGGTAATGTTACAACCGACAAACGGAACAATGAACTTCATCAGTGCAGTAAGAAGACATATGTTGCGATATGTTAACATTTCGTTTACACTCATCAGTCGCAAACGCAAAACATGCGAGTTATATATGACTCACATATAGAGATAGACAGGGTACGGACACTAGTTTTTTCAAGCTTCTCAATTTCTTGAAAAGCAAACTACCTTTTCCAAACCACCCAAAGTCGTGTGAACATTGATGTTTTCAAACAACTAGAACTACATGTGAGCTAAGAACTGTCGTACCAACTGAAACACATAAGAAACACCTGCAAGAACTGAGGTTTGTAGACGCAACCGTACGATTGGTAGTCGGAGTCCTCAACACAGAAGAAACTGTAAGGCGACAGGCGAGAGTCATCTTACACGAGTGATGGACATGATCAACTGAATCATTTGCTCCAGATTAGCATGTACAACACATGCAAATTCTTCAGGTGGAGTTTGCTGATTCACAGCTGTCTACAGACCTATCATTGAATACGCTGGGGGTCAACCGAGTGACATCAAAATGAGCTCCGATAGAGTCAACATACAAGGATAATACGTCTGCCCCCGATCATGAGTTGGCAGTTCATTGAGTCAAATGACGCCCACTAGGGGAATGATTGTCTATACCGGCTTCAGCCATCTGATAACCAAATGTTGTCTTAGAACGATAAGCCTTACGCACATTGATGAAAATTCGACCACGCAAAGCTGAACTTCCATTAGGATTCCACACGTCAGTGTAAAATAAATTTATCATCTACGATAGCTGACGGTTTGTACTTAACGCCGATTCTCTTACCATTCAAAGTATACGGTAAAAAGGCACAACATTGGTAACAATAACGATGCTAGACAGGGCATTTCGTTTAAACGTCACGAGGCGTGCCCCATCATGGGAATTATCGGACCACGTGCGAACTGAATACTATGTGATGCCAAGTTAAGCAGAGGTAGCTGAGGTAATCGAAACAACGACTAGCTGAATGGGGGACAATGTCATTAACATAGGGAAGCTGAGAAAGTCAGTTAATGTTCGGCAGCATGTTGTTTAAAACCTTCACATGTAGTTTAGACATACAACCGGCAGGTTGTCTACACGGGGAGAAAAGAGAATTCAAGCCATGACCATGTATCGTAGAGATAAAAGCAAGTAGTTTGTCGAAACGATCGTACATTTCGAGAGTCACGGAAAAAATAGCATAAGCTGAACCGAGAAGCAATAGGTAAGAAATGCTTACCGAGCTGAACACAATCGCTTTGGCATCAGGGTCCATTTGTTTGATCTCTTTCAGGCATTGGACAACCGCCTTGACCTTTGAGCTATGATCACCCTGGAAACAAGAAGAGATTCAGTGAGTTCCTAAAAATCTCATAACTGAAAATGTACATTCATTCACCACCCCAAAATAGACAAAAAAAACCCATACATACCAACACAGTACACTCCACATTGTCAGGATCTAGTTCGGGCTTGGTGACCACAGATTGATCGGTTCCTTCTCCGTCATAGTGAATGAGCGTCAGTGGACGTCTTCGTCGAGCATTATGTCCGTTAGTCTTGTCATTCGATTGAAAAGGTGTGCGACACACTGGGCAACGATGTTGACACGGGTGACCTAGGGAGGCGATTCGGTTATAACATGGCATACATAGCGTATGCCAACAGCCGGGTAACAAAGCAAACGTTGGATTATTGGGTGAGTGGGACTGTAAACAGGTAGGGCATTCCAGCCGAAAAGCCGGACCGGTCGAAGAGGACGGATCGTCCGGATCCCGCCGATTTTTAGCCAGTGGACCGCCGGTCACTGCGGCCAAGTGCGCGTTGCGCAAGAATCCGAAATGACCGAGACGCGACTGCAGATGCGGCCAGACGAGATGAGCTTCGACTATATAAGTTCGCAATTGTTCTTCGACCTGGAATGAAAATGAACGCCTGAGGGGTGACAAATCCCACAAAATCATTGCGCATTTCTCGAATGAAAAAACAGCGAGTAAATAAGCATCTGTGTAATACTCTGCCTACTTAAAAGTAACCAGTTCATTCGGACGAAACGGGCGGCCGGTTCAAATACAATGTTTTACTTCCAAATATGCACGCTCGGGTGTGTGGAAATTGGCAGTCCATGAGGAAGGGAAAAGGTGCTACATTTGGAGGTCATCAGTAAAGCGTGCATTTGCAAGTGGAAAACAAACATGAAACAAAATAAAAAGTGGTTCACTCATCACACAGATAAAACGTCCGAGTAAGCTGATTCTTGTTGGTACTACACACTACTCTCTGTGTATGTTTTTGAATCCGAAAGCAGAAAAAACAAAATTTCTCTGATTGGTCACCGCCAACGAACATGCCAATTACATCGTTTTCTTCACACTTCAAATACTAGGTCATTTGAAAGTATAGACATCTCACCTATGCCACTATCTCGATGTGGTGATCAGGCTTGTGCTTTGCATTGGTTTGGAGGGCTATGCCGACTAGAACTTCGGTCCTTTCAGGCACAACCATGTCAGATAAGTCAAAGGTAAGTAGTCAGATAGAAGGCAGTTACACTCAGAAGGTTATCTGTAGCACTACTGACCGTCTAGGAGTACTTCGGTAGTGAGGCACGATCCTATGAAAACAGCAGAACTGTTTTTATAACTGCGGCAATGCTATCTTCCGAAAAAGGAGGAAGCGGGTTAGAAAAGGTCTTCTGAAACAGAGCACTTCAATCACCCAACGGTTGACCGCGACTGTCGGCATATTATCCAATACGGTTATTGATCAGAATCAGACATTAATGTCTTATTCATTATGCCCTCGGATTAGGCAAGCCTCTCACTGCCAAATAAGCCGAATTGTTGAGCTATTGACCCCTGGTAGGGTCTCTCAAGGGTACCCTATCTCCTATGGTCTCATCGGTCAGACGTTTGGATCAGAGACGAGGAGTGGGGTCCAAGAAGTCAATCACATTCTGTGGCATGACCGACTGGTGAGAATCAGAAGTTATGTTTGCCCTGACAAACTAGTTCAATCACTTTCGATTTCTTCCTCAACTGCTCTAAAGCCTCCTCGTTTCAAGCTAAGGTAACTGGTGAATATTGGCGCCTTTGATACCAGCACTCTGACAAATGGGTCAGCAAGCTGCTCTGACGAAACCTCTCTCGAAATTGAAACTGGAGGTGTGTTGAGTCTCTGAAACGCGCTTTTACGATCCTAACGTTATCTTTCACCCGAATCCGCCCTGAGTCAGGTTCTCTAGTGATGATGAAGTCGAATCTCGTAGTCAAGCTGGAGTGGGGATAGTAGTGAGCTTCAAGGTAGATCAGAACCAAATAGACTGGATTCCATTGAATAACCGCCTGAGTCAAAATGGGTCAGCACAGACCAGGAATGTTATGTCACATCGCCACGTGCTCCAACAAACAATGGATCAGACGCTATCAAGAACGTCTTCCACGGCGCTCTCTTTGAACTTACGAAAAAGACTACAAATTCGGACATTTATATGCTTACTGGTGAGATGAATGCCCAATTTACCCGCCTTACACGAGAGGAGAAGCGGCTTGGCAGTATGTTCGGTGTCTGTGAGCGCTGCACTGACAACAGTGCCCAACTATTACAACAATGCACATCCCACAGACTTTACGCATCTAGCTGCCCATTTTAGCACAAACGACGGCATCGCGTTGTGTGGAGCCCGCCCTATACAACTCAACTGTAGACGCAAGTGAACCACATCATCATCATCTATCGGCACTCCATTAAAGGTTGTCGCTCATTTATGAGTAACCACCTCGACTCGTGAACGCTTTGTTTTATCGTTTATTCAGAAGTCACCTGCAAAAAAACATGAAACGCCCAATTTGAAAGTGTGCAACGAGGGTACACGAAACGCCTTACGAACAGCACTAACAGATAACCTGCCCGGTTCACAACAGTGGAGTGACCCAAACAAGCATTGAGCAAAAATCTCAACAGTTACGCGAATCGACTGTGAAGAGGTTTATTTCACAGAAGAACTAGTGATATAATAGAGGGTGATCTCTGCTGATTCGGTAGAACTTATGACTGAACGTCAACTGACCCTCTTGACACTGAATACGAGAAAATCAGCCGTGAATTGAAACGCAAATTTACGAAGTTTGTGGGAGGACCATGAGGGTTACTTTTTCGAGTGAGTCAAAGAAATGAGACATTTTTATCATAAAACATTCATGCACTATTTTTCGCGTTTCGTGGTTGAATTGGACGTCAACAAGATGTAAGTGAGCCTATGTGTGAAAAATATGACTCGCGAATTTACAACTTTTCGTAGTGACTAGCCAAATGAGTTGAGCACTCTGAGGAATAGACAGACTGGCATGAATGATGCAGACTGTGGGGCCAGTAATGAGACTCCAGATGACCCTTCCTCAGGAAATGAATTGATCATGGAGCCTAAATGATTGTAACATAAAACACCAGGTCTCGGACTTTCTGTTTGCAGATCTTTTCAAAGACGGTGGTGAGAGATCGTTGTCTGAGCTGATTATAGGAGACCGAAGAGACATTTCAGCTCTGATGTCTAACAAAAACCGCTTTTAAAAAAGATGCCAGGACATCATGTGACAACCAGCGAGGTAGTAGTCTTAGCTCTAGCGCATTCGTGATACTCACGGGTCTCGTGATGCGGCTGTTTCTGAAACACAGAGAGCCAGATAAGAGGAGAACAGGCAGATTCCTGTCTTGGTCGCGAGCGTATCAATCCTGTTTTTACTTTGAGACAGACGCATCAGCAAACTTTTTCCAAGTCAACAGTCGTGGTAATTTGTGACCTGAAGGTGGCTTTTGATACGGCTGTCCGATATGATCTCTGCGGCTGTGTTCATCGCATAGGAACCATGAAGTATATCGATTTATTGAAGTTGTTGTATGCTCGCGCTGAGTGCGTAATTTCAAGCCGCTACCTTTAGCGTTCGCTACTTCACTTGGAGTTCGAAATGGATGTCCGATCTCTCCTGTCCTTTCCAACTTTGCGATGGAAAGTATCCCGGAAGGAGCACTCGAAGGTTCTGAAGATATTAGAGTGAAGCTTCTATTAGGTAGACTGATATTGAATATACGGGTGAAAGTTTTATCTCGTTCTCCTACAGAGAGCATGTAGACCATACTGAATCGGCCAAGTGATAAGACTTGTCCGTATGGTATGCGCCCTGCACCTTCAAAGTGTAGTGTTTTTACAAGACTAGGTTAGCAGTGACCCTGGTTTGTTACTGTAAGTTCAGGGCCGATAACCAACCTAGTGAGAATGCACAGTCTCTGCCGACTGGGTCATGTAATTCGTATGCCGACGGAGCGTTTGTCGCATCGCGCATTGTTCAATGCGGCTGCTGATTCCGTTTATCTGGATTGGGGGTTCGTGACCATCCACACCACTGATTGAAAACATCCTCTGACATGGTAGTGTCACAGTCAATGGGGCGATTGTATCTACAAAGTTGTTGACCCTGTTTTTAATGAAATTCTGCTGTTTTTCTCCTCACATTTGTGATTATTACTCTGCTACTCCGTGGACCATTTCCAGGACCAATGGCAGACCGAACCATATTACCAGTGGGTACGGTTCAAAGCTGAAAACGGGGAACGTGAGACAAAACAGCCTCCAGAAAAACAGGAATTAGAGCAGTGGAAAGCGTTCGTTTAAATGATCATTTATAGAATTTTGTTTTGTCAGATCGTGTGTCTTCGAGCAGAATACTCCTCACTGTGAGGCCATGTTCTTTATCTTGGGTTAAATTATAGAACTTATCATTCGTTTGTATGAAATGATGGCTGTCGTGATCAAGTTATAAATTCGAAAACCCGATACACAGACCCCAGAAACGAAACCTACGGTACACTAAGTGAATTGTATATATCGTACAAAATGGCAGTAAAAAAAGTGCATGAGTAGTGAATCTTGAAGTGAACAGAAACGCAACAAACAAAGAAGCTTCCCAAAAAAGCTAACAATTTGGTTCGGCCAGTTTACTTATAGTTTTCTTAGAGTGTCAAATGATTCGTGATTTCTTACGTCTAACGAAAGTGTAATAAACTGGAGATAACCCCAGTCTGCCTGTTGAACGATGCATAAAATGCTTCCGAAAATATTAGTTCGCATTGTACATAGGATCGTACGGACCTGCGCCCGCCGTTTGCTTGCTGCATGCGACGGCATTTGTTTGCTTGCAGGCTTGACGACTTATGCACGCCAATGGCGCCACACAAACTTCCGGCTCGCTCGCGTGTTCGACGGTCGGATCCTTAACCGCCCTAGCTGCTTTCGCGTATCGGTGTCGTTTAGTACTGGCTGAGACCTATCGAAATTGTGTGGTGGATTGTCAGGCCGGAGGGGCGAGCATCCAAACTCTCGGCGGAATGCCTCAACGCGGGAGGGAGGCATGTCCATAAACCCTCAACGATCGGATGGCCGACAACAGGGGCAATCGGAGGAGTCATCGCTCGATCGGATCGGATCAACGGGCGAGACACGGCACGCAAAATAGGATAGACGACCAAATCGGAGGCTCGATTATTCCAACACTCGGGGAATTTCTCGACACGGTCGTGGAGGACAGTCAAAGCTCAGAGTGGACAGATGGGGGACAACACGAGCGACCGGATGAGCAATCGATCTACGGAATCGGACCAACGGACGAAGATTGGCAGGCCGAAAACCCCCGGATAGAAGGCGCCGATCACCCACATAAACCACGCAGAAGTGCACACGACACGTGAGCAGAAACCTCGGGGTGTTGTGGTCTAGAATTCTGACTCATAAACGCGAACGCGCGTGTGGCATGGCAACTAGCGTGTTGGACAATAAAGACTGTTTGAACAAAACAGTCAGAAAACGAAAACTGGTAGATGCAAGCTTTTCGCATTGACTCATCAGTACCAAATTTACAATAACGTGAAACGGTTCTTTTATATCGAACAGATAGGTGGTAGGGTGGATAGTCAATCGGTGGGTTAAGAAAGGTCACTAAGTCCAGGGAAGGGTCAAGTTTACGAGCAACTGTTAATGAACACACAGGGTCGGATTTAGTCGATTGATTGCGACAGCTTCAGCAAACCGCAAGAATCTTGGATTCGAGTGACGTAATAGGATTCTGAAGGCACAAACTGGGTCGATAATGTGTCCAGTGGTCAGGACGTGTCTTGCGACTGCGGACGCTGGTTGCTTGTGTGTTTCAAACACATTGTCGTTCTTCTGTAATACAGAGTTCTGCACCCATTTAGGTAAATGTTCCTTCACTCTGGAGATCGAACACTTCTCGGTTCTGCCTATGTAACTTTCTTTGCAATTACATGTAAATTGGTAGACACAATGTGAGGTGGCACCGATAGGCTGATCTCCTTTGGTTGAAGGGACAGGCAATTTCTGGGTCCGAGCTAGTACACAGAGTTCCGCAGCGTTAAAATGTCCGTTTAATTGAATTCACTAGTCGTTGGGTTGTTTTATGCATGTTATAATCACCTTTAGAAGGCAGTTCTATATAAACCTCCTTTTTCCTCACTGTGGCCACCGGTTCGGAAGGTGGTTTTGGTCTACTATGCCTATCTATGAACCTTTTCGGATACCCATTAGATTGTCGTACAGACGTGATTAAGTCTAATTCCTTTGCAAGACTATCTTGCGGAATGCCGCTTAGGCCTATTCTGGCGATGACTAATTCCCCATACCATAAATTGGCACGCTGGTTAGTCACCATCCTAACGCCATTAAAACAACAGTTTCAGGCCTATTCTATTAAAGATTCTTTTGAGTTGATCAGTGACTTGGACAACATCAATCTTGCTAATGAGTTGATGTGCTCCATAGACGTTCAGTCACTGTTTACGAATGTCCCACTACACGAGACAATTGATTATATTTGCGAGCTCATTGAAACAAGCCACGCTACTCTACCTCTACCTAGTGATATTCTGAAAGAAACTTTATTATTGTGCACTGAAAACATCAGTTTCCGTTTCCTTGATCGGTCCTACTGCCAAATAGATGGGGTTAGCCATGAGAAGTCCACTAGGCCCCATCTTAGCAGACTTTTTCATGTTAAAGATTGAACTAGAGTTAGCTGCAGACATAGCAGATCTGTCATACTACAAACGCTATGTTGATGATACACTAGTATTCAGTCGTTCCAAACAGGCAATAGATAACCTAGTGCGAAGTTTAAATAGTTGTCATCCAAACCTGAAGGTAACATATGAATTTGAGGCTGATAATTGTTAGCGTTTCTAGATATACTCATACAGCGCTGGGAAGATGGTTCTATTAAAAGAACAATCTACAGGAAATCTACGTAGTCCGGTCAGTACCTGAACTTAAGTAGTTTCACACCAGTCCATCACGCACTCGAGCAAGACAAATCTGTACACAAGATAGTCTTGCAAAGGAATTAGACTTGATCACGTCTGTACTACAATCTAATGGGTATCCGAAAAGGTTCATAGATAGGCATAGTAGACCAAAACCACCTTCCGAACCGGTGGCCACAGTGAGGAAAAAGGAGGTTTATATAGAACTGCCTTCTAAAGGTGATTATAACATGCATAAAACAACCCAACGACTAGTGAATTCAATTAAACGGACATTTTAACGCTGCGGAACTCTGTGTACTAGCTCGGACCCAGAAATTGCCTGTCCCTTCAACCAAAGGAGATCAGCCTATCGGTGCCACCTCACATTGTGTCTACCAATTTACATGTAATTGCAAAGAAAGTTACATAGGCAGAACCGAGAAGTGTTCGATCTCCAGAGTGAAGGAACATTTACCTAAATGGGTGCAGAACTCTGTATTACAGAAGAACGACAATGTGTTTGAAACACACAAGCAACCAGCGTCCGCAGTCGCAAGACACGTCCTGACCACTGGACACATTATCGACCCAGTTTGTGCCTTCAGAATCCTATTACGTCACTCGAATCCAAGATTCTTGCGGTTTGCTGAAGCTGTCGCAATCAATCGACTAAATCCGACCCTGTGTGTTCATTAACAGTTGCTCGTAAACTTGACCCTTCCCTGGACTTAGTGACCTTTCTTAACCCACCGATTGACTATCCACCCTACACCTCTATCTGTTCGATATAAAAGAACCGTTTCATGTTATTGTAAATTTGGTACTGATGAGTCAATGCGAAAAGCTTGCATCTACCAGTTTTCGTTTTCTGACAGTTTTGTTCAAACTTCTGAAGGGAATGAACTGTTTCCAATAAAGATTGTGCTTTATTGGACGCCTTTCCGCCATAATTGTCGTATAATATATGTTGGGTCTCTCAATTATTCGTATATTTAGCTTGCATCTGGTGTTGGTTGCGTATACTTGGGAACCGTTAAGTTAGTGTACGTACGCACTAAAAAAGAATACCACTAACACATTTCATATTGACAAGTCAATGGTTTACCGAACTACTGATGAGATTACTATATTTAGTGGATATAATGCGACGTATGTCGAAAAGCAAGTGATGTCAGAAATCAACAGTGTTGTATATGTTACCCCAGTCATTGCACTCGTTAGATAGCAATCGATCAATCGTGACTAGGGTTGATCAGGCGAATCGATCAACAAAAACCATCCGTGACATGAAACAAAATACCGCTAGTTAACTTTACAAACAATATGACAAAAACTGTTTAGAGAATTTATCCGACAGCAAAAAATGGATAGAAACAAGCCTTTCGAGGACAAGACGTTGTAATCCACACGGTTAATGTCGACCACCTTATTGAAGTTGAAGATGTCTTGACGATCCAGAGTCTTAGTTCACTCACTCACTCGGATACAAGCCTATAATCGACTGTCAAAGAATGTTATAATGGACAGTGATAAGTTTTGACTGATAGCATAGGATCAGTACTCACTTCATGAGAGTGAATGAAGGCCAAATCTGTAGGACAAGTGGCTTGAAGGCGGATGACAAACTGTTCTGTATCATCATGAATGTTCCACCATTCCTTGGTTAGAGATAGTGTACGGCTGGTCAACTGATAGATGGAACAGTGGAGACAAAACAGGACGCAAGACACCATTGTGGGAATGTGATAAGAAAGTAATAATTTGCAATGTATTAGGAAATAACAACTGCAGTGGTGGAGGTTTTGAATCCATGATTCGTAATGGCTGAACAACAGGAAAAGAATAGACATGAACCATAAAATTGAACAAACAAAGACTAGGTAGTTGCATGAAGGTTTCACATCCACGCAGCACAGTATGCTGATTACTGTCAGGCTTCAGAAACCCAAATAGGAACAGCCGGGATAACTGGAGTCTGAATCTGCAACTATATGATTGGTCGTCCATATTATTGTTCCTGAGTTACAATGAAGTCAGTCAAGCGGTTACAAAAACCAAACCAGTTGGAATATGAAAGGATACTCATGATGTGACTCCTAACATAGAAAATGTCCGTGTGGATAAATAATCAGATAGCATTGTCGCCTACACAGCACAGGGTTTACAGGACAGTTACAATGCCCTCTCTTGAAATGAGCTGGTAACTTGAGCACTGCATACAAACGAATGCCATTAAGCGATTAGATATAACAATTCGGCAGTTCATAATGTGAGACCAATAACCTACATGTTAACATCGTTGTTTCATGTGAAATTAGCCCAAAGTTAGAATCTCCATCGTACCAAGGATACGCACTACTAATGTACCATAACAGAAGAGAAACTAGAGTTTACTGATTCCTATGAAATGACTCTGATGGAAAGTCTACATAAACAAGAAAACAACAATCGAACGAGAATGGCGTTCGCTCTGTACAAAAAAAATCCATGACGACCAACCCGTAACCACGTAGAACAACCAATTCGGTAAATGATTAATCTGAAACATATAGGTTATAGGGAAAGCATACGTGTAGTCAACACAATGTCCAGCATCGGCAAGCTGTGCAGAGAAGGTGAAAAGCGATAATGAGTATTCTGGTCTGTTAGGGAAACTAAAACTTTTGATACTTGTCGGTCGTTTATGCCGTGAAAAGGGGTTAAATCGAGGACCTCACATCGAGTCGCCGACTCAAACGTCTGATCGATGAGTTGACAGCAGCTAGGGTTTCCTTGGGGGACACTGCCCGGAGTCAATGGCTCAACAATCTAAGTCACTTAGCAATGAAAGGCTTGCCTAGCCCGATGTGGCAGTGAATAAGACAGCGTCGTCTGAATGTGATCACTGCTGAGCGCAGTCGATGTATTTTAAGCTACATCAGACAATTAAATGACACCAAAAGTTTCCTGGCCGTATTGGATAATGCACTGGCGGTCAAAGTCAACCAGTGATGACAGGGGTGTTCTGTTTGTTTTAGAATACCTTTTCTAACCCACTACCTCTTTTCCGGAAGACATCATTGCCGCAACTATAAAAACAGTTCTGTTGTATGCTCACAGGATTGTGCCTCACTGCTCCTGAGCGGTCAGTAGTGTGACTTGCAATTCTCTAAGTGAAACCGCTTTATATCTGACAGCTCATCTCCGTCTGACATGGCTGTATATGGAAAGACCAAAGTCAGCATAGCCTTCCGAATGAATGCACTACACAGAATTGGCTATCACGTCAAGGTAGCAGGACAGATCAGCGACGAGCTTTGCAAGGGCTATACTGGTCAAAAATGAAGAATTGTGTTCAATGAGGTAGTCCGATTCATAACGACAGCTGTATACTTGCTAATAAGTCTTGTACGAGGAAATTTCACTCGCTCCTAATCAATTACTACGGTGAATATGACGGAAACTATTTATAATGGATGAACATATCGGGAAGCAGCAAAGACATTTTGATAATGACTGTACCGGAATCCTGGTTTTGCCAATGCAAAGTTTATGCGATTTCCACATAGCAGGGGAATGTAACCACTCCACCCATAAGGTATTCCAGTGCCTCATTTGGTGTTGACCCGGTCTGTATGCACAGACCTATGCGTTCGCTTTTCATTCAATGCTTGTGACTATCTGAGCTCGGCCAATCCGACGGTACTGCCTTCGATAAGGACACCAATAATGCTGCCGGATCATATCAGCCTGTACAGTGCCTTGTTGCACATTTTGATCACTTGCTGACCGCACTCTTGCCTTTCAAGCACTATAGAACAAATCGTTGTCTGATCCCCTCAAGGTTTTGCTGTGTTCGAGGGTATACTTGGTCGACGTTACATGGTTCATTGTATTTCGTTCGGGTTTTAGTCCCGTCGATACATTTGAGCTTGCAAGCAAGTTGATGACCCGAAAAACTGTTTCTTTGGGTGTGTGCATCAATTATGCGGTGTGGTAGAAATTTGGACATAATCCTGTTTGGTTTTCGTACATATATACAACGTTACCCATGGGAGTTAAAAGAAACAGTGGAAAATCAATTGTCTTAAAAAATACGTCACAAAGATGCCGTACTACAATTAGGGTCAGACAAAAGTAGATCAATGAAGCATGAAACCGACGCTCACGAAGAACCCCATACAGTTGGTCACAATTCCCACCTAAGCTGTGGTTACATTTGTACCAGCGACAAGCGGATACATCAGCCGAAAGTCAAGGTAACTGAGAGCACGTATTAACAGCTGAGCGGTTCGGCAAGATGAACTGTTACTAACGCCATCACGGGTCACAAACTAGACGTAAATGTGACTCCCCAAATAAAGTACTACCCAAGATCATAGCATAAGCCAAAGCGTCTGAATGCCGTTACAACCTCGCGAACAAAGCCAGTTCCGTATTGGAAAACAAATGGTTAATCCATTCAGTTTCTTTGACAAATAACCCTCTGTTTCATCACACCCTGTTTCGAAGTCTGAAAACAGTATACATTAACATTACGCAACTACGTCCTCCAGCACTTCATCGATTTGTCCTAACTGGGCATTTTTTCGCTCCTAGTTTCTATATTTGCCAAATATAGACAGATTGTATCACATTCTCTGTAATAAGTGAAGAGGAACAAATGAACTAAGTTTTACCACTCGCCTTTTTCTAGCTCACATATGGGCATCATTGCTTCAAATTATCTAGTCATGAAACCTATGTATTCCGCAATTAGTTGACCAGAGGACCAGGTGGTGGAAGATGCTTGAGACCGACCGAAAATGCGAAATTTCAGGATAACGTGCAAACAATCGGCAATTTCTAAAATTGGCACTCTTTCTTTTCTGACACAACAGGTTCTTCATAAAGAATACACCAGTAACCAATTAGATAGCATCTAGACAGACTAGAAAAAAGTACCGGAACGAATCAGAAGTCCAGAGGTCAAATGTACACAGTGAAAGATCAAAACTCGAATTGCTAAGTACAGTAGACCTTGGGGAGGTAGGTAGAAATGTCGTTTCGAATAAAGACTATAGTGGCGCACTATCGAGATCGTTTATCGCTGAGGAAATGGCAATTGTGTATATAGGATTAAACGTAACGGCTGTTTACGGGGTTATATTAGAAACAACGCGCAGGAAATCAGAATACTAATAGTCGACCATCGATTGAACTTCGAATTCAGTTTGAATGGCAAAGCGTAATCATCGACTCTGTGGCTGTCAAGCAAATGTTAAACGCAGGTCATGAAAGTGATCTAGAAAATGTTGAACTAAGTGGATGGGAGTGTAGAACTACACAGAGAGGCCTAGTCCCGGAGGCCATTCAAATGCGTTGTGAGCAGAATCAACAGTTTCTACCTCTCTGGTATCTGGTGGCCAGTCTTGGATGGGACAAGATGACTTGCCATGATAAATAAATGGGTTGACATTTTCTGTGGACCGAGACTATAATCCCTCCTTCCATCTAAAAATGAATGGACCATTCAGTAAACCCGATTGATTACATCGATTTTATGTCTTCTTTCTCACGTGTCCACATCTACCGTACTTTGTAGTTCGATACAATAGTGATACACGATTTGTTACCACAGGATTCGTTTGGTTACTCACGTCCAGCTTGCTTTAATCCCACCACTCCAAACTGATTCATCTGGTCTGAAAAAGGTTCCGAATAACAAGTGAAACGTTACCAATAAGCAGAATTGCTCGTTGTTTATTAATGGTTTTAAAACTATCCAGAAGACTGCTAGTCTGAACCGACGGAAGACACGCAGTTTTTACTTTCTGAGCAGATTCAGCAAAAGTGAGGCAGTCTATGAGCTGCGGGAGTTTTGTCGTTGGGGTTGTGGGTCTCCTAAGTTGGAAGACTGCGTTATCCCGGTTAGTATATTACTCATTAATGGCCTTTCGAAAAATACGGCTTTCATGTTCAAGTTGGATCATGTGGTTCGGTCGAGATCACGTTCCGTGGCACAGCGGCTTCTTCGTTTATTTAAGACGATCAGATAATACAAATCGAACTGCGAACATAGGCCAAAAAAGGGTATTCAGATACATGACGTCATACCGTGCTGGATCGACCCAGCGAAAATCACGTACAAACAAGCTGGGTCACACCGAACACCCAGTTCAGCGTAATCTAGCGGAAGACAGTGCAGACTGAGAGCGCATTGTGAGTCACAAGTAGGTGACCCTCAATTAAGCCAGCGCACATTTTATTAAAATAGTACAAACACAAGTGAGCACCAGTTTCCAACAGTCATCATACCGGTCAACAACCACAGGGTGATGGAACGAAAAAACGGGAAAGAAAACGATATCATGGCGACCAAACGGTTTACTATTGTTCTTCAAATTCTATCGATCACTCACCATAACTTCTTTACCCATTTGGCGAAACAAGGCCTCAAAACGTCGTGCACGGCTAGGCCAGTCTTTGCCGATCGACGGACTATCAGCCACAGGAGCCTTACCAACAAGTTTTGTCGTTTGATGACAGACGATCGTCAATGCCACCAGCAGAGGATTGCCCAAGACCAAACCGGAGCCGATTTCGTCTGATTGGTGGTCATCAACTTCTTCTTGTTCTATCATGGCTTGAGTACCCGATTTCAAACGTTCGTGATTCAACGCCGCCTGATAACTACTCAAGGCCCGAAGTGCAACACAGTAGGCACACCGTGTGCGCACTTTTTTCTTCTGTCCAGCCTCATGCGTGCTTCCGGACATTTTAATCAATTGCTTCAATTCCCTCGCCTCCTTCTTGGTCTTAAGGTTTTTGATTGCAGAGGAAGGATTATCACTACCGTCCTCCGAGTTCTCAAATTCTTTCCGTTCTACATCCTCAGTGGCCTCGGTGCTAGTCCGCGCACAGCAGGAATAGAAAGGTTGTAGAATTTTCGGATCAGCTTCTTCGCCAGCCTATTAAAACATAGAAGACAAACATGGATAAACAAATGTGTGCTTGGAAATGGAAACGCACATGCACTTTGGATGCAGATGCTTAGGTAGTGTTCTAATTAGTGAAAAATGGAGTAACCGTATGTAGCTATTGTACTTGGCAGACTTATGTGGACTGGTACGCGTGCTGGACAATCAGACATGTCTGATTAATTGCAGATGGATTACGAAAGAATCATGGACCGTAAGATGCAAAAATTGACGACCAACCATGCCAGTTCACTTGATGAGCACATGTTGACAGCAGAAAACGTTATTAAGGTAGGGCCTCCATACGAGAAACTTATGTTAGAAGTTACGACTGCAAACTGAAGTATTCACATAGTGAGATTTCAACGATGCCAGAAGTACTATTTGCAAACCGATGCCAGATAGAGTTGAAATACAACTAACGAAATATAGGAATACAAACGTGAAAAATAAATTAAGAGACTGTATATTGATGAGATTAGCCAGAAAACCCGTAGGACCATCTCTGAATTAGTAATATTTTGTTAATATGCTATTCAAGGAATATCATAAGAAACATACAGTAAAACACTAGAATTAAGACATATTTTTCAAAACCTAATGTCCTCGTCGGACGAAAAGCGCGTACTTCTCTACTGATTGAACGAAACACATACGTTGACAATAGTATTAATGAAGTTCATCATTGAAGATGGCAAACGAAAGGTTAACATATTGTGTCTTCTTTGGTCAGTGATGAATTTTATCAAGGGAACTCGATGTTTAAAATTTTTCGAGCGAGGACTCTTTGCAGCTGTTACATAGATGCTGAATAGCTTAACGGCTGCTATGTAAAACGACAACACGACGTACAAGTATTGTTTCATAAAGATTACGTACGGTTTAATCGATTCGGATCAGTATTTTCTGTTTGCTTTTGAAACATAAGTAGCTCAAGGAAAAGCAGTCTTACTGGGTTGAAGAATTCATTGAACAACACTTTATAGGGACGGTAAAAAAATATTTTGACACTCGACCACGTTTTGCGTGCACACGCAATAAGCTTTCGTTGATATGTGATGCAAAGTTTAATAACCTTGTCAGGACCATACAGTAGAATGAAGGAGCTAAAAAACTATACGGTGTTTAAGATTCCTTGTATCAGTCGGATGAAAAACGCGTAACTCCCGCGGATGGTCTCAAACAAGTGCAGGATTAGACAGCAATTCAGCTTACGCAAACACAATTGAAAATTCTACTTTTTATGTCGAAATTTTTAAGTCCATCTTTCGAGAATCGGCTTATCAAATAGGCAAGTGCAACCTGACAGTTTGTACGACCAAATAAAGAGTAGCACCGTGATGTCATTGGACAATGTGTGGTGGTTTCGTGCGAAAGTGGTTGACAGCTCGTACAAATGCCAGACTAATCTCTGCATCAGCACGGTTGCTTAAAATACGAACACTACCAGGCTTTCAAAAAATGTGAATACAGAGAATAACTGTTTTGATTTCGAGGGATTACCTTACAAACAAATTGATGGTACAGCGGTGAATAATGCATTGAGATCAACGTCAACGATTACATTGTTAGGAGTGGTTGAATTGCAACAATTTGATGTCATGAGTGGTATCAGTCTTTACAGGCGGTGTGCAGATATTTCGTTTCTAACCACCCGAATCCACTGTGTTACAACTTTAAACATTTTGAATTCCCTTCATCCGAAACCTCTGTTTCTCACGGGGGCGGACAGAATGACGGCCAGGGTTGTCCAGATACTTTACTCCTTGAGCGGCGAGAAAGTATAATACAATGCACCGCAAAGGCAACTGTGGTGGTCCACATTTGCATTTTTTGTCAATTGCGTAGGAACTAGGTTAGGTGCGAACACCCTTTTACATAGTCCGACAGATCTATAATGACTGGCAGCAACAAAATAAGAAAATATGGGGAAAGATTTCACTCGTACTTGAATAACTCGAGGTTTGTCGACGCTCACAGCAGAAACTGACCGACCAAGACTGCCGTGTGTACGGTGTCTAAAAAGAAGATACTAACCTACCATTCAAAAGCGACCGCATCACGTGAGTCAAAAATCACAGTCTACCAACCGACTGCATTCTGGTTGTTACTTTAGATTAGGAGCACTTCTCAGTTCGTTTACAATCGAACTCTACCAAAATACCCTGTTACTCGTGTATTCTAACAGTTCAATTGCAGATGCAGTGACGTTCAAATCGGCAGACCGAAGTCTATGACAAAATGTGGCTAGTGCGTGAGACGATGTAACAGAATGTGATTCGAAATCCAACTTTGTTCACTGCAACGTATGTTACGAGAACAGACCACGTAGATGATTCGATCAACTCTTTTGACGTCTTGTTATATGCAGTAGAGAAGTTTGGTTTATAGAACGCGAACATCTACAACTGATCGCAGCTGTCGCATGCTCACCACTAAACCGAATATCACTCAGTAAGTTAACGCGTTCTGTGATTTCAACTTCGAAAGAAGTCCTAATCGTTGGGTCATCGATCGGAGTTGCCAGGACAGATGCTATGCCTTCTCTCGAGGCGACCGGGCCACCTGAGCATTACTCACAACAGAATGTGGCTAAGCGCTCGCATATGATAATTCGGTCGTGCCTAATCTGAGGTCAATGACGGTTTCCTCATGAATGAGTGGCCGGAGTTCTAGTCCCCATTTATCCACGATAAAGATATGCACTACCGATGAGCTTTAACGAGAGAGGACCTTGAAGACATTGCTTCTCTTCAAGAGGGGCTGAAAAAGTATATGAGAGTGCGACAGCTGCGATGACATGTGGGTGATGTTCAATTTGTGTTGTTGTGTGGTCCGAACATCGAATGGCCCGCGATCCTCGAAGCGAAGACAACTAATATTTGCCGTCCGACCTCATATGTGCATAATCTAGTAAATTAGGCCGTTTATTTGTCACGAAATCGATAACATTTCCCCCTAAAACGTGAAGTCAGGTGTGGCAATTTCTACCTTCTCCAACATTTTACGTTTGTGACTGAAAACAGTAAAAGAAATGCTAACGCTGTGCAATGTCTTGTTCGTTACTGACACAATTTGCTAACAAAAAATTACACTCGAATTGATATATCCGACACCATCACCACTGATGGCAGTAGACTATTATCTGATACTGAGGTACATAACGTTCACATGATGAAGAAACCGCCCTAGTCTAAAGATAAACACAAACACACAAACTCCATCAATTACGACATTGCAATATGTGGAGGTCTTCAGGCAGTATTTCGGAAGACGATAGCATAGAACCCAACTTGGGAGACAGTGCCACTAAATTCTACTCAGTGACACGGCCAAGACTATCAACATGTGGTCGCCTAGGAATTCCACTTCAGTATCAGAAGCTTTATTCAACAAAGTGAGGTATAACAGACACTTCATCAATAAATGGACAACGTAGGTTGCAGTGGACATTCCGATCATTTTGTTCATCAAAAGCAAAACAGATGCTACTCCCAAATGCTCTGAACGAAGAACGCTCGAAGGAATTCGCTCTGGATTCAAAGCTAGCATATAAAGTGGTAACAAATAAGTACAGTTAGCTAAAGCTCATGTACGAAGAAAGCAATCTCAAAAATAACCATGAGCAACTGAGTCAGAAATTGTATTTCTGGAAAAGTAATTAAGATCGTCGACTTCGTGTAGAAGTCACTATACTTCTGTAATTATTAAAAATTTAAACAAATTAATTAACGCATCCACAACTAAATAGGAAACCAGTTATTTGTCAATTTCATATCCGATGGTCTTCGTCTATCAAGCTGCCGTATGATGAATCTTGATTACCTAACAAGACACTGCATGAATTTGTATTTTGAATTTTTTTAATGATGCATATACAACAGTTCAAGTTAAGAATGACGATTGATCAGCATCGTGTACGAAGAACTCTGTTGTAGACCCTCGAAAGAATACGCTGGTTCGTCCTTGATATAGTAATGCGCTTGATAGGAATTGGATTCTTCTCCTTGTAATAATTAACACGGAAAATCTCGGTCCTAATAAAAACGCGACTGCCCACGTAATTGCTCTTAAGACAAACCAAAAGACGGGTGGAAAAAAAGCTTTGTTTCGATTCAGAAAAAAGTGTGCAACAAGAAGAAAATTACAAGGTATTTACATAGTGTCTAGCGACCTACAAACAATCTCGAATTCGAAAATCAGGGGACTGTTACCGCGAGTAATAGTTGAAGTTATCAACTTAACAATCAACATGGCGGAATAAAAGTCGGACAGGTAAAAAAAAACCAAGGTTACCTCCCCACTGTTCTAGACAGTTCCGACCATTCTGATTAAATAAAATCGTTTTCTCAAGGAGCGTGGCAGTTTTGGACGGGAAAAATGGACTCTGTAACAAACTCAAACGGTCAATCAAATGGAACAAAGAAGTTCAGAGGTTGGGAAACTACCACGGTTTTTGAAAGGCACCGATGAAATAAGGTGGGGACATAAAAACCTTACAACGTATCTACAACCTAAGATCCAAGATCGCTTCGGACTCAGAAGGAAGGTCGTTAGGAATACCGTCATTACACACTGCTTATTGAAATGACGAAGGTCAACAAAGCAAGGTTCACGAGATACGTGCGCAATCGACTAGCAGACGATTGCGGGGCGTCATGATTAAAAAACAGACAGCCCTGATAGGCTGAGTAGGTAGGTCGAGTGAATAGACAAACTTAACGTGCTCGGTTAAAAAGTCATCAATTACCTCTCCTTAGGCAAACTTTGCCCAAACGAACAACGCTTCAGTTTCGACCTTATGACCGTCTGTTCCAGTATCAACTCGGAGGGTAGATTCACCCTCAAAAAACACTTGCGAGGTAAGTTAATAACGGGGAATAAAAACAACAGTTCAGCATTCCGTGCTCGACGTTGTAACTCCAGAGATGAAGAACACCGTATCTATCCAACGAACAAAAACCAACACAAAACGATAACGCACACGGAAATCATGACCTGAATAATTAACCACGAAAGTTCAGACGAAAGTAAACTTTACACAGGTCGCTACTGTGGTAAGCCAGGCAGACGAAGGCTTACCTTAAATGATCGCCAGGTGGCCATTACTGGTTGCATTGCCTCACGCAGTCGCTTCCGAGCTTCAAATACACCAACCACTTCGGTCAAAAGGAGCGCCTTGAAACTGTTCACGGAACCGGCGTGGAGCAGGGTGGTTCTGATTGGAATTGGGGGGATGGGAAATAAGGGTTGTACACATACCACATTTATATCAATGTTCTCTTACTGTACTGACGGTGGGTGGAGAAGCATAGTTCAGTCATGATTTTCACGTAGGCCACCCAGAAAAGGGTCATTTGTTGAAGAAGAAAAACAAGAAGTAAGACATACAAAACAAGCGAGACAATATGCCAGTGCAGCTGTGTCAATCATTTTACCTTTGAGTGCGCACCCTATCACTGATGAGGACCAGCACGCGAATCCCAACAGCGTCATGCTGAAAACTGATCCTCAACTCGAAAGCTGTTTGAACTCACTAATGCACGTGGCTCAGCTTCCGTCGACAGCAGCGATCCATCAAATATGTTGCATAGTGTGGGGCAATTAGTAAACAAAGCGTACATTTATATATACTTAATAAATCGCTCATTTCCATGGTGTATTGCATCACGCGTGGGTAAAATACATTATCACACTGCCTGACAATCTCAGGCAGTATATTTACAGTTGATCGACGTTCGAGTCCGTAATCGTGAGCATTTCAATTAGAGTTCAAATCATTGAACAACAGTTCACAAATACACATCTAGATTGCCAGTTGAGATATATGATAAACGGAAGAGAGCGATTGTCGAAAACAAGAAGGGCTTGTCAAATTTCTCCGAATGTTTGTTTACATGCAGCCGAATACTAAGCTCTTAAGAGATAATCGGTAACGATATTCGACTATCAACCAAAGGGTCGCCAGTTCGACCTCTAGCTACTACCCATCATCATCATCACCATAAAGAGCAATATATAAGTGGTTCACACTGATGTTTGACTGCCACACAACCGCGAAGAAGAAACGAACCTTGTTTAGGAAGGGAGAAGAAAAAGTGGGGAGGGGATCTAATCACTAAAAATAGCTACGTCTACATTCAAACATACAACATCAAGGCGCCTACACCTGGCAAACAAACAACCGAGCTGTAAGTGAAAGTAAGGCGTCATCAGCAAGACAGCTTCATCAAGGCTTTCACTGTCCCGCATCATTAAGTGCACTCACTTCTTAGACAACTCGGACAAACAACGACAACATTCACGCCACTGAGCTCGGTTAGCCGCCATCTCACATAACGTCTCAAGCCACTGACTCTGCGAGTCGCGAGGGCCCCAGCCTGGGAGACGAACCCGATCTACAGTAACAAACCCCTTTGTGAACGATTTCATTTCTCTACGCCAGGTCATCATCTGTCCACCTCGCACATGGCGCCAATCGACCGCAGCGTCGGCAAACAGTGCACGGTGTGGCAAACGACTAGCTGGCATCCTTAGTACATGGCCTAACCATCTAAGTCTGTGCAAATGTAATGACTGAACAAAAGAACTCGCTTGACAATCAGTGCCAAACACCCGCTTCCAAACCTACTCGTTGCCTACTCGCTGGTGCCACTCGATACGAGCGATTGAACGCAGACATCGGTGGTCAAATACCTGAAGACGGTTCACGTCTTCTACCCTGAGCGGCCATGTTTTGTTGCCGTAAAGTAATACAGCCCTCACTGTTGTCTGATATACGCGACCCTTAAGCTTCAGAGAGACATCTTTCTGTTACCACAAGTGCCTCAGATTAGTAAACACCACCCTAGCTTTGGAAATACGCGCCTGTATTTCATATCTTACACCTCCGCCGCCGTCGCTGATGCAGCTTCCCAGATATACAAACCGATCAACATTATCTAACAATAAACCTACGTAATCACAGCAATCTTGCAGAAGCACTTTGCATTTCGAGGCTGCAAAGCGCATTCCGAAGTACATAGCAGAACGCGAAATAGCGTTCAGCGTTGCTTGAAAATTGTCAAACAGCAACATCTTATCGTCAGCATAATCAAGATCAGTCAGCCTTCCACCAGGTAGGAGGTCCACACCAGCATCTTGTGACTGCCGGAGACAATCCTCCATTATTTTGTCCATGACGAAATTGTACAAAAACGGCGAAAGAGGACAGCCTTGACGTACGTCGCTCCTGGTGTTCAGACTGTCAGACAGTTCGCCGTAAACCCTAACCTGAGCCGAAGCATGGGAGCAAAGCGCCGACAGTATGTTCACATACTTGGTCGGTACACCCCTGCGTTTAAGCGACTCCAAAAGTGTAGATCGATCCACCGAATCGAACGCACCTTTATAGTCGAGAAATATGGCAATTGTTGGCCAGCGGTATAAATGACGCTGCTCCAAAATTTGACGAAGGGTAAAAATGTGATCTATACATTCCCGCTCAGGACGAGACTCTGCCTGTTTTTCTCCATTGTGTAACTCCTGAACTGCAGTGAGTCGACGAAGTATAATGGATGCCAGAACTCTAAAAATAACTGGGGTCAAACTAATCCCCCTATGGGTTTCGCAAGAGCTCCTGATACCTTTCTTCAATATAAGAACTATTACCGCGTGACCCCAGCACGGAGGGATGGCCTCCGTCGACCACACAAGTTGAAACAGCTGAGTCAAGGCCTGAACTAACACCTCTCCACTTTCTTTAAAAAGTGCCGGCACGAGATCATCTGAACCAGCAGCCTTATTACGATTGAGAGCCGAGCAAGGTGAATGTGTACGCATGACAGTCTTGCGAAAGAACTAGATCTGATTACTTCTGTCCTACAGTCAAATGGTTACCCCAGAAGGTTCATAGATAGGCACAGTAGACAAAAAGTACCATCCGAAGAGATGGTCCGTGTAGGGAAAAAGAAGGTTTACATAGAGCTGCCTTTTAAGGGTGATTATGTCATGCACCAAACAACACAACGGTTGAGGAATTCGATTAAGCGAACTTTCAATGCAG
>JTDE01003734.1:22276-34478 GCA_014338405.1 Paragonimus skrjabini miyazakii | reverse complement strand
AGAGAACAGTATCCGGCATGGGTCGGGACGGGTGAGAGAAAATCAATCATAAGTGCCATTGCAGATCACCTGGCTGACAGCGATCATCAGGCCAACATAGATCGATCGTTCCCCGTTATCTACAGGGTTCCATCGAACCGGTCAAAATTCGTTCGTCAGTGAATGTTGGCCACTACCGAGGTCAATGCCATTCGATTACGTAATCCAGCCTTTTGTGGGTAGAAAAACTTTGTTCAATCGCTTTAACTGCCTTGGCCATCAGCTGACCCACTCGATCGATATGTGGGCAGTTAACACTCAATCGGCGTCCAGTAACACAAAATTGAGATGGTGTGAATTTTGACCAATACTAACCTTCGTATGTAACCGTTTTTAACCTTATTTTTTTACAACTGAAACTACCTGATGAGATTTCATTGAAAACATATGTTTGCTACACTACATGTTCTATGACCCAGTGGGAATTTTCGAAATAAGTGAACTAACTGCACAACTATAAATCGAAGCTACCCATGATGAGGATACAGTGTCTCGAACTAGATGATCATTGAAGTCTGCGTTCAGTCGAACGGATGGGATAACTGACTAGTGAATAATGAAGAGATTGAGAAGCAAATGGTGAGTCGCGAAGATCTGAGCAATCCAGTTGTTCAGTTTTTGAGGAAGCGTGCACTCAAACAGTTAGGTCACACACGCAGTTTATCTGTTACGGCGAACACTATCGACTACAGACTGCAAGATGAATGACGACAATGTGTAGACACATAAAGATAATTCCCGTTGCGTACGTGTACTCGTGTCTTCCATTTCAGAACCACCAGTACGTCACGTTACCAAATAAATGAATGGGTGCTTGCTCATAATTGGTTGCGTATACACACAATTAATCAGGCCGACTGTTAGTAGGTCTTGGATCAGAATATAACTACAGCTTTTGCTTCAGAGTAGGGCTAACCCTGGTGGACCGTTCATTAACAGCCTACCAGCGAAATACAAAAGTTGCTCGTAAGCTAATTCCACAAATCGTGTTTATCTCACAGATCAGTCGCTCAGTGACACTTAGCCTTTTGATGAAAATGGCAGCAAAGATGGCGACCGACATAGTTTAATATCTTGCATCCTTCGATTAGAAAACGGTCTGGTGTTGAGAGGCGCAAATGCTAACGAAATAGCCGGGATGGAACACGCTACATCGATCGGCTGGCCCAGCTCGGATGGTATGGTAGTGAGTGGCGGTGCGGTTCCACTCAGCCGATCAGATTGCAGCCGTGTGGTCGAACGCTTGTGCGCTATCTGGACTGTCTTCTCACGCTGTATTCTGATGCCACCTGTAACGTGTTTTGCTCTGACACCCTGACTACCACATACGACTGTTTCATATGGTCCGCTCCCTGTTTGTCGACCATTTATGGTAATCGTTTTGCCCTATAAATACAGAGCTTCCGTAGCCTAGTTTTGTCTCGCTCGTCCAATAAACGGTGTTGCCACGTCTCTTCTCATTTCTCGGTCTTGAGTCAAGCGACTGGACGCGTAACCAAGACGGCGATCCAATATTTTGTCTGTAAGTTGAAAACAAACGAAGCGGGGGGGGGGGGGAGAAGAGGCTGCCCGCCTTCTGATTCATGCGCACAGTCAGTGTTTCGTTTACAAGATCCGGGAACAACGACGGAGCTTATGGATGAGGCTCTAACCCTTCTAATCTCTAAACTGGGGTCGTTCAGTAGCGATGACGATGGTACAATTCAGCTACTTATACGGAAATGTCACACCTCTGAACTGGACGTGTTTATTTCAGAGCTAACGAAAGTGGTCCATTTAGATCGTAGAACATTTATGAAGTTATCTGAGTTGTAACAGACCATCTGCCACTAACACTGGAGCTGATATCTATTAATGCTGGCGGCGTTCGTCTTCCATCATACAATGTTAGAATGTGACCCTGTAAATTGTTTCAGCCAGCGAACCTGTATAAAGTAGATTTATCTTACACGGTGATTTGCCCGGGAATAATTTAAAAAAAACAGGAATGAATCAGTGCATTAATTGAGTCTACGGTGACGTGTTTGGACAGTGTAAATCGGAGCAAGTGACAATCTCTGGAGCAGAAATTGCGAACCTGTTGTTTGATGATAAAACATCCGGCTGCGCCGTTTTTGTTGAACACCCATGAGCGCAAAAGACCTTCACATTCACGCCTGGTATCGTCCACAACGCGGCGAACTACCTCTGTCATTGTGAAGCACCTAGATAAGGGAAACAGGCGTTTAAGTTACGTGGAAACATGTTACAGGAACAGAGACAGGTACGTTTACACAGAGAACATTAGGCACGAAGTAATATACGAGGAATTTTTGTCCGGATGGAAGAAAAACTGTTTTCTAAATGAACAAGAACACGTATACTATATGGTGTTCGTGGTTAAAAATAGTGAGCCTAATGCACAGAATAAGTAAACGATTGAGGAGATTCTATAATTTCATGAAGCTCATCCTCAACTGGGCACTTCAGTGTGGCTGGTTTCGTCACTGTTTGAACTCAACAGGTAGAGATGGCCAGAATGAGGTTCCAGCAAGCAACGCTTGGTAATGCACGAACCGAAGCTCAAAGCCGCTTAGACATCAACTGTCCAGCGATCGAAGTTTCAGTTCATAACGTGGAGGGCTGCCGGCTGAAATCGTGTTCATACAAACTCTACACTGTCAGTCCAAACAAGGACAAAACCAATCGTGGAATGTCGGTTTGAAGATAAACATCATGAAATATTATAACCCAAGTTTCGTTTTCTTGTGGCCGTATCCGGCAATAACTGAAAATATGAGGTGACCTGTGTCCAGCTAAATTAGAAAGGAGAGCCAACATGTAAAACAAATAGATTGGATGTGGGCCCAAACCTACAAAAGTGTAACGGTCGCGTGGACGCACGGCTTAAAATCGATTGCTAGAAAGGAAGTCCATTAAATCAAATGACAGTGGGCTTGAATCCCCACCAGTTCGACAGCTGCAAAATCACGTTTGGGTCAATCGATAGCATTCAGTCCACACATGCAGGTCAGTTGAGGAGTCTGATTTTTTATTGAAATAAGCCAATTGGCAGGGTAGGAGCCATAGATCACTTGTGGAATGAACAGAGAAAGAAGAGAACAGATAAATATCCAAAAAAGACTTTGAAGCCATAGTGATGCCTACCAGATGACGAACGATGCTGCACCGTATTAAAGTTTGATTTCTAGTTTACGCATCCCAAGGCTTATCCTTACATACAAAGCAAATATATGCTGGATATTGTTAGGCTTCCCAAGCTTAAAAAAGAGCAGTCAAGATAATCAGAGGTTGAACCCGCAACCGTGCGACTAGTAGTCGAGTACCATTATCACTAGGCTACAGAGAGCGAAGTAAATGTTTGACACTTGTTTGGTCACAAGCAAAACAGGCAGATCGATAAGATCCTGCTAAAACAGAACATATATTCGGTTGCAATTAGCAATCAATTAGTGTCCGGTCAATTAAATACAGTAGAGTGCACAGAATTCATGTTTCAGACGTTGTTTGCGCAAACGACTAAGCTGTTGTCCGATTAGTGGACGAGTAGGTAGTTAGCATACACACATAGTTCGAGCTCCGACTTACAGTCATAGGCAGTGTGTTCAGAGCTATTGAGAAACATGAAGAAAATAAGCGAACTAACAAATGCAATAAGGTGGTAAAAAGATTTCCGGACAGTTGAGTATGACAATAGCACATAGAGTGGCAGAATAAGAGAGAAAAAATGGACCAACTCACGATGACAATGTGTAATTAGTAAAGCTGTTCAGTAGTGGGGTATAAGTATGCCTATGCCGGGAATAGAAGCGTTAGTCTGAAAGGGAATTACAATAGGGAGCAAAACATTGTCCTACAGAAGCTAACGGCTGGCTTATTACGGCAAAATAGACGCACGACCTCAGACAGACGTATCCACGGGTAAACAAAAGCGTGAAATTCGCTTTGTGTGCATGAGCGTGTGGGTGGATAAGGACAAATCTGATGCAGAGGGACGTTCGAAAAGTTAATGGGTTACAGTTGAACTGCCGCGAATTCAAGAGCGTGAAACGCATATGACCCATAGGCCATGGGGACGTCACCATTTGGTGTTCCGACTAATGGACTAGCCATCTCGGATTGGTAGGTGGTCGATGTATTCATAGTATACCTGCACTAAACAGAAGGCGAGTGCATTAAGTGCGTCACATATTTTTCGTTCACATTAACCAGTAATCACTATCGTGTAGTAGGACCACCTGATCTTTCCAGAAAGTTGGGGTACAGTGGCGCGTTACCTTTTCTTTAGCTTTGTGGGTGCATTGTACAGTGGTTTTGTTTAGTTCTCAGTTCAAATTCAAATATTTTCTTCACCTAATCCCGTCTACACTGCACTACTATGTACACCTAGATTTAAAATCTTCTCACTCCATTAGATCTCTTTCGATCTATTTGTTTTTGAGAGATGAGATTTCCATTTTTACACTGGCCTATTATCTGGCTAACCAGCGTTGGCCGGACGGACCACGAACGTCTTCTCTCAGTCTTAATTATTCGGGTTTACACTGTAAACGGGATACGTGCGTGGAACCACAGGTAGTGAGGCGCAACCAATCTTTGGTGATGGTTATAAATAGGTGTATGTATATTAGACATATGAAAAAACCACAAGGAGTGGTAAACGTGCTGCAACATGACAAGAAAGAGAGTAATGCGAAGGGTGCAGACGGGGAAAAATGTGAAAGAAAAGAGAGTTACGATGATGCACACAGGCACTCACAACAAGAACGCCATTGAATTCTGTTCTCCGTCATATCAAACGGCGTCCTTAACCAAAGATGTTCAGTGTCTTTCGGATCTTAGTCAGCCGACAGCGCCTAACTGAAGCAAGCTTCACAGTGAGTGTTTTTATACCCCGAACCCAAGTAACGCGTTGGCCACCGAGCTACCCCTTATAGTCTAACCTAGCGCCTGCAAACAAGGCATTATATGGCAGGAAGTGGGTTGTCATTCGTACGCTGTGGCCAAGCTAACGAAGCCCGCGAGGCGAGATCAAAATGTTCAAGGGTCGACAGAATTCATCCGTTTCGAAGGCACGTCGGCGAACTTCGTCACAGTTGGCACGGTGCTCCCACCACACATGGCTAATGCTTCGCAGACACCGATGGTCGAAAACGGATACCTTATGAACATTCTCCGCGCGAATGGACCAGGTTTTGGAGCCGTGCAATAGAATTGCTCTTACGGTGGCATTATATACACGTGATCCTTCACAGAAAGACTGAGATCCTGCCGGCGCCACGAATAGTGTTAGGGATCAGACGCCATCCGGGCCACTGCTATGTGACTAGTGATGTCAACACACAATCCAACAGCGCTAAAACAGCACCCAAAATAATGTAAACTCAAGTACTTACAATTGCTCACAACCAAGGGCGATGGCAAGCGCAGAGTCCTGCCAATCTTGAAACAACACCTTGCACTTAGTAGATGCAAAGGCAACATCAAACTGACGAACTGAAGTCCCTAACCTAATATGTCCCGGGCATATTGTGAGTAATTAAAGATTAAGGCGATGTCGTCTGCCTACTGTGTGTCGAAGTAAAGTGTCTGGGAGCAAATCCACACCATCATGTTTGTTGTCTATCAGGGCACATTCTAGGGTCTCGTCTAATGCAAAGTTGAATAGGAAGGGGTATGCTCGACAACCTCGTCGCATCCAGCTCGAGAACTTGAAGGTCAGCGATACGCTGCCAAAAACCCTAATCCTGACCGAGGTCTTACAGTGAATTGCTTTCAGGATGTTCACACACACTTCTCAAGCACACCATTTCTCAAAACACAATCCCAGAGTGCAGCTCTGCCAACCGAATCGAAGGCCCATCTGATGTCCAAGAAGACAACTGTTGACTTTCTATACGAATGGCGTAGTTAAAGCATCGGGCAAAGTGTGAAGATGTGACCAGCGCAGCCACGGTCAAGGCGAAACCCAGCTTGCTACTCGCTGATATGCTATTCGCGCGCTTCGCTTAGTCGACGGAGTATAATGGTTGTGGACAACTTTGACGCGATAGGAACCAGGCTAATCCATCTGCCATACGCACAGGAACTGCGTGAGCCCATGCTGAAAATGCGGATGAGGTTATTCAAACCCCAGTCATATGAAAAAACTTCATTGATCCGAAGCCCTCAGCTCTTTGACTGAGGCTGGACCTCCATCAATCAAAGAATGGGAAAGAGTTCATCAGAGCCGGATGCCTTGTGACGTTTCAGAAACTTGATCTCGAGAGAGACATCTGTTTCCAAGGGCGGAGAAACGTCAGCAGACAAAAGAGCACCGGCACAGCCTGAAGGGACGGTCAATGGAGCGAGTGGTCAGTTGAACTGCCGGTAAGTATGCTCGGTCCAGCGTCCTAGGCGTCGTTGCAGGTTATGAATAGACTCATCATTGACTTCGCGGATTACCTCGCTCACACCTGGTTTTCTGTTACCATTTACTCAGATGAGACTGAGAAGTTTCTGGAGTGCTTGGTGGCGGCGGCTTGTTCCATCTCGATAACGCGTTGTGCTCACCACACCTCGCGATTTCCTTGTAGCTGCTTCCGGAGCTCTAGACTAGTAGCCTTACGAATTGAGTTGTACTCACTGCCGGGTGGAACATTCCGGCGAGCATCAAGAAGTTCCAGTTATTGCATAGAGACCCAGTGGTTGGCAGCTTATATACGTTAACGACGAAGCGGCCTTCCATAAAAACACAAAGCGAACGTAGCGCATAGCAGTGCATGATTGGAATCCATGCAGGCGCTCCAGATCGATTTGCAATTTTGGAAACAGCCATACCACTAACAGCTGACGGCCACGTGCTCAACCTGTGCTCACGAATGACTTGACGATAGAGGTCTCCAGGTGGCGCATTGACACCTAGAACGTAGAAAACTAGTACTTGCCGGAAACAGACTGTTGTCAGCACAGAATTGCAAAAAACGTTCACCGTTGTCTGTTCAACGAGTACCGTAAGAGTGTGGGCCACCTAAGTCAGGCTCGTCAGCGTTTAGTCTGTCTACTTCAGCGCTCAAGTCTCCAGTTAGTACTACGATGTTCGTGCGACGCGCGATGTGTACAAGGTTGGTGAGCAAGTGATAAAGATCAGTCTTGACTGCGCCTGGACTACAGTCTGTGAGGTCAGATGCCTTAACAAAAAACAGGTAGCGTTTGGGATGGATACCTTTGATGCCTTGACCGTACCTTCGAGTCTGACAGCGCGAAGGCGGCGGTTGACGGGTATCCAGTCAAACAGCACCTTCTTTGTAATGTAGTTCATATACTGGATTAGCCAGTGGTTTGAGCTACAAGGTGTCCAGACAATCGCACACTGTACCTGCTGATGGAGGTTGGATAAGTAGCACTGAGCTAGAATCTTGAAGCTGTGTTTCGGCAGGACAACAGATATCGATGGCGAGGATCTTCAAGGGACCTGTAGAAGCCGTTTGCTGACCTGTTTGCACAAGTGTTCGAACATTAAAGGTGGCAAGCTTATATGGTGTTCGCAAGGGGGGACGAGTAGGGGTTTGTGTTCTTCAGGCAAAGAAACGTTTGACACACTATCATTTTGGCTATGATTTCCGTCGCGAGCGGAAAATGAGGTAGGTTTCTAGTGCATGTGTGTGAAAACAAGATTAACGGTCACCAAACGAAGAATTATTTGACAAAAGAGAAGAAAAGGGGACAAAACGGGTTAACGTGGTAAAATGTGACATAAGAACAAAGCAGGCTGCCGACATCCTGGCCGAAGAGTTGGGATAGAAAGGTAGAACAAAATTCATTAATAGTGTAAGTTTGAGTTCATAACTGTGAGGGCGGAATACTTCGCAGCTGCCCAGACCGAACAAGGAGGTTGGCTTGAGGACCATACCCAGAGCCTACACCTAACCTACAAGGCCGCGGGGCGAAGCACAGAGCTCGCAGTCCATTAGGAGCTGGTGACCAGTAGTAGTTCGGTTTATACGCCCTTCAGATGAATTCTATCCATTTAGGATGTCAAATGCACCGTGCAGGAGGTTGCGACAGAAGCAGTACAACAGTCCTAGGAGTCACTAATGAAGGCGGATCTAATGTAGTAGATCTGTCCAGTCAGAGAGTCCAAGATTGACAGGGTTGTTGAGACGCACCTCTCTTGTTGTCGGAGGCCGGTGACCAAATTGGTTCATATGCCCTTCAAATGCGGTCCAATCATTCAAGGCATCAGGTACACCTTGCGTCCGCATGGGGTCGGTGATCACCGAGATGATTTGCATGCCTTCAACGGGGTTTGTTCATGGTTGGCGAAGACTAGAGATGTCAGTTCGCCATTCAGAAAGCATGCCAGACGAACAGCATGCTGTCCGGGAGCCCAAATGTTCCCATTGAGGCACCTGAAACCCTTTTGTGGTGGGGGTAATACACGCCTTGTCGTAGTATATTAGAAGAGCTTATGTGGCATTTTACAGGAGACCCGGTTACCAACCGTGAATCCACCAAGCTCACGTAGTGCTATCGCTCATTGTCCGTGACTACGTATTCGCCGGCAGAACCCCGCTTATTTCGCAGTTGGCCCCCACTTGGAAGGCTGTTCACTAATCCGCAACCTGAGGACTCGCCCGGTGGCGCTGAGCTAGCCCACCCGTTTACCCGTGTCCTTAAGCTTCGGTCATTATGATAGGCTAATCCGCAAACAGATGCCAGCAACTGGGTGGAAGTTCAGTGGACTCACAGTGGAATCCTGCCACGAGCGAACACGCGGTTTCTATTCGAGTTCTGTGACAGTCGCTCAAACCATTGAAGTTCACTAAAGCTCCCGTCTATGACAACCGTTCAACACCATGGGTCGACTGAGAGTGGTAGTTTAAGTGAACAATTGATATTTTCGAGAGTTTATGGTTAACACGACCAGTCCTGTTGGGCAGGCACGATCAACACTGATCAGATTAACGATCAACTGTCCAATCTAGCGGTCGACCATCTAAACCGCAGTTTTGTCAAGCCCAGGTATTTCGCTCGGTCGACCCATAAGTCGAACGAACATCATACGGTCTTAAGTGCGATGAACCCAGCAATCTGAGTGAGCATTATTGGAATCGGTTAGACAAGACAGGTTCGCTCATCTACGTTTGTGCGTACGTAGTATCGTGTTGCACAAAAGGCTAACGTGTGTTAAACGTAAGTTTGACAGCAATTAATAACAAAGTTAATAGAAAATAGGGACATTGAACTCATCAATCATTTCTGAAGAAACTAAATGATATATTCATCCAGACATCATCGATCGGATATCAGGTTGCTTAACCAAGAAGAGAGGTAATCAGGAGAACTGCTTCCGTGAATTTTATCACAGGTGTTATCACTCATGAGCTATCATAGGTTCGGTTAGGCTGTCGAAAAAGACTATATGTAAATCGCTGTGATGAAGTCGCATGAAAACTTTAACAAAATGTGTTTGAACAACACTGAAATCAAGTGATACAACAGCAAAGCATTATAAAAACCGTATTCTAAATTACTATCCTAATTTAAAAGAAACATCCAATGAGGACTCACCCGGTTCCAAAGTTCCGATGTGCTCGCGCAGCAGAGACGCTAGGACCGTCACGAACAGTAGACGAATTCAATGCTCCAGGACCCGCGTGATACATATCGTCGTCGTCGTCCACATCCCCTATTTCAGGGCCGTGGCCCAGTCTGTGTCGGTTCGCGTCCGTTTGGCGAACGTGTGCCCGCATCCGGCGCGAACCAGCTCCAGTGGCCACTACGAGGCTGGCATGTGTACAGGCTTGACGTAATCGCGTAATCAGATAAACTAGTCGCCAATGAGCTGCACCCGGCAAACTGGCCAACGGTTGGTCCGGTGAAATACACATAGTACGGGAAAGTCGATCCAAAGCGCCAGCGGACTGGGCCAGAACACGGTCATGGATGTAACGCTCCACAGGAGTGAAGTTGATCCTGTATAAGGCGATCGATCATGAACAGAATAGGCAAAAATGACATAAGGATGGCAAACACGAGTGATAGGTAGCGCACGTAGTTCAATGGTTAGGAGAGAAAATTGAGGACAAATCAGAATCAAGGCAGTCAACGTATGTGGCAATCAAGCAAATGTGGATTCTGTACGATATCGGAATCGACCGATAAGGTGTAGTCGAGAGGACCACATCTGATTGTCAAATGCGAGATACAGATCAACGTTAATGGAACCAATACCTAACACCAAACAACTCAAATGACGCCAGTAAACCGATCCCTACAGATATCCAAGACTGGAGACAAAAGTGTAGACAATTATTTCATAATGTACTGAATGGAACAATAATACTTTGAACTCGGTTATCCACTCGTCGCACTGTCTCATGGAATCCACCAAACGATCCAGGGAGTGAATGCCCCGGCAGGATTTCTTGAACACAATTGAGTCTCATCTAAAACCATAAATCTGCCAAACTAATTATTGGTAATAATATAAATGACAGTGACAAACCTCCATTTTGAGTCCTCGTGAAAACATCAAGTGTACAGAATTATTAGGCTGAATGCTACGTGGTATTAAATGAATACGAAACAGTGTAGCCAATGCAGTACAAAATAATGCAACAGTTAAACCGAAGACAGGGTCAATGCATAAGATAAAAGGCATATCCAAATCAATTTAGTCTTAACACCAATAAGAAACAAAGTCGGAGAGAGCTCAACAAAGCGAGCTACTTATTGGGCCAATAGGAAACGGAAGATGGCCCAAGAAATTGACAAGACTCATTGAATCGTCCAAAAGTAGTCTTACTGTTATGAAGGAGGCGATGATGATGATGCTGGATATAAGTAATACAAGGAAAAATTAACGTCAGTTACACAATAGGGAGGAAACTGTTCGTCAGCAAAGACAGTATCGTCTCGATTAGTCGAATATAACAAGCTGACAGTGTTTGTAGGAGTGTGGAACAGAAAAGGTAAAGGACAAATGGAACTAAAGTGTAAAAAACGATGTTGGACCGGCTACAAACTAAATCTGGGAAATCAGAGTTCAATAAGTCAACAACCTGCATTCAGACAAGCTCAACACACTTCACCGAATCAATAACACGCCAACAAGCAATTACAAATCAACAAGCATGTCGGCAACGCAACAGAGATCATCAGCTTCAGCCCCCTTACCAACCGTTCAAAAGGATGGCCTGTGACAAACAAAAACCGAATCGCAAGTCAGCGTGTCAACGAAGAGGTATCAAGAGGGGGGAAAACGAGGTTGTGAAGTAATCACACATCAATCAGAATAATTATGAGAGTAAGCCAACAAAAAAGGCGTAAACTGGCGAGCCAATCAGGCTACACTATCAGCAGTGTACAAGAACAACAAACAAATCCACATATCTTCAGTTAAGGTGATCTACAATAACGAGCAAATTTTCTAATCTCTGCTTTGACACGATGAACAAAACGTTCATGGCTTGTGCGTTAATAAGACACAAAAACGCAATCAAAATAGGCGACACACGCAGGTCAAAACGTTACAGCGCAGACTACTGAACGAAAGATTGTGTGCATGATTATCAATTTTCCAGAAGTATCATGAGAGTGAGAGAACTAACTAATAAGCCAAAGGATAATCTTTGCTCATTCTGCTGTTAGTGGATGTGGGCAAACCAGAAGAAGAAAATTCTCGATTTCTTCAAAAGCATAAGTTTATCTTCTTCAAAGAAATTTCACAACGGTATTGAGGATTATGTGGATGGTTTTGGAGACGCCTTACAAAAAGTAAGCGCTTTTACATCTGGCGGACAGTTTTATCTGGGACATTATTATGACCAATAATGGCATGTCCTAGAATTCGTATAAGCAAAATAATCCGTGAAGTATTTCAAACTTGAGTAGACAGACCTTTGGCATTGGGTACTTCCAGAGATTGAAACTGAAGCGTGTTACGGTATGCGCCGTCAGCTACCAGAACCAACAAAACAAATAGTTCACCTTTCGTTCAGTGGCAGCCGTAAACTAGGGTAAGCTTATGTTAGGTGGCGCATCTCCCAACGAAACAGCCAGGACGCAGCAAGTCACACCGATCAGCCGGCCCAGCTCGGATGGTATTGTTGTATGACAGGCAGTTTCGTTGTGAGTAGCATACTACTCACAAGTAGTATGTTACCCACAGGCAACGTTC
>JTDE01003734.1:0-22176 GCA_014338405.1 Paragonimus skrjabini miyazakii | reverse complement strand
CGAAGGCCAGGAAGACGGAGGACAAGGAGAGACTATCGAAATAGTGTGTACGCGCTCGGCAGAAGTTCCACCAAGGCGAATGACAATGATGGATGTGAATGCATATTTAACTTGCAAATGAGTATGCGCGTTTGTGGTTTGATTTTTGACATGACCTATACGGGCGTTTGTGCAATAAACGAATTCTCAGGCCAAGCGTCTTTTGCGGTCACAACAGTATGGTCGTGGGTGGTGGTATGGTTCCACTCAGCCAATCAAATTGTAGCCGTGCGGTAGAACGCCTGTGCGATCTCTGGACTGTTTTTCACGCTTCTGATGCCCCCTGTAACGTGATTTGCCCTGACACCCTCACTGCTACATATGACTGTTTCATTTGATTTGTTTTATGTCTGTCGTCCATCTATGATAATCGTTTCGGCCTATAAATTTACAGCCTCTATGACTTGATTTTGTCTCGCTTTTCCAATAAACGGTGTTGCCACATCTCTTCTCATTTCTCGGTTTTGGGTCAAGCGACTGAGCGCGTAACCAAGGTGACGATCCAATAGCTTACCACACATGGGTACAACAGAAACACTGGATATAAAAAGCCATCCTAGTACATTTTATCCGACTGTGCACATTATGAGTAACGAGATCACTAGAATTACATAACTGGGTGAACAGCGCCATTGCCTTCCGTTGTAGTTTATGTATGCTAAATATGATGCGAATAGACCGCGACGAAATGTTATTATGACACGCTTTTGTTCAGTCGCTTGGCAAAAGAACTCGTAATTACGTGACACGACCTCAGTACGAAAATGTGGTTACTTCAAACCCGTCCACTTCGTGTGCTTCTGGTTCAGACCGTACATGTGCAGAAATGCCGGAAATCGGCTGTAAAGAAGTGCCCAGATTTGGGGACCTGCCACGTTTTAAGGATGTGCAATGGCAGAATCCAAGTTATACGGGAAAAAATTCAATCGGATTGAGGAAGGCAGTTTATGAGAGTATTTCGAGAGGCACTAAATATGAGAACACTGGGTGTAGATGTTACATTTGTACCAGGCTGCATACAGCACATCAAGACTTATGTATTCAACCTCAAATACTACATTAGTGGAAAAATGTTCAGTACTTTTGGGTAACCCAGGTGGAAGGCAGATTTAAAGGGTTCATGCAGAGGTGTTGATTTAGAAATTAGACCTGCAAGATAGTGAAAAATTGAATACAACGTGAAGCGGTAAGCAGTGGTCCACTCACGTTTTTCAAGCGAATTCAGCTATGATGGTGTTGGTGACAGTCAGATTGCATAAAGTAGCCAGTGTGGTTATCTAAATGCGGTTAAAACAAACCTCTGATTTACTCGACAGTTTGCTGGCAGCCGAAAACCGAAAAGAGGATATCCAACAAAACAGTTCGAAAAGATGACGATCAACTATTGACAAAGACTTACTTAAGAATGAAGATTTGAGTGCTGAGAGGAGCTACAGTTTCAAAAATGTATCGTTTGCACCAGTGAACTTGTTTCATTGTGCGCCCAGTCACCTCCATCAACCATAAACCGTCCTCGTGCTGTGAGAAATAAGCTCAATGAAAGAAGGCCTATTTCCACCATGCTAATAGTCTATTCGATGAAACCGAACACTGGGACACATAAACAAATGTTACTTCTCTCCTGACAAGTTCACTGAGTGTCGTACTCCATTGATCATTCGAAAAAATGTGTCCGATGGGTAGTAGAAACTCAATAACGCTCGAATTGATCACCTGTCCTCAAATTTGCTGGTTCAAATGCGTTTCGACCGACACCTCGTCACCAGCATTACGAGGTCTGATTTGCGGAACCGGGAGTTGGCTCCCTTTGTAGTGCGGAAGCTGCAAATCTAAAATATTGTCGCAACAGATTGTGCAATTTCCAGATTTTAAACAAAATGTACATCCAATTGGCATCGATTAAAGCGTACGACCTGTTGGAAACTGAATGGTACATGTTTGTAAAACCACGCTCATCAAATGGAACGCGGGATGCCATAAACATTCAGATGCCACCACATACCAGACGCACAAAAAGTGACTCCCAGCCTTAACAGTATGACCTACTACTCACTGTCAGTTGTTTTGTTAGTTGACAGCGGCAGCCGGATATTCGCAGGCTGAGCATTCACAATAGGCGGAATTAGAACCAGAAACTGTAGAATCGACTGTGATCACGTGTCGTTACCGTCAAACCATGGTAGGAGATGGAGGCGGTCATTACAGTCGTGGTAAACCAACCGAAAGAAATATATAATTGCCACTTTCTGGAACATAATAATGCGACCCACTTGGAGTGTAATTTGCTTGTAACTCCACTTCATGTAGATAGATATAATTCGTTAATACTGTCAGCTAGCATTGGATAAGGTCACAAGGGGTTAATATGAATATTATATAACATCCAAGGGTGAATCCTTCTGAACTAATCACAAACAGTTCAAACTGGCAACCTCCGCTGTAGGTCTGCACGCAGGGGGAGTGGTTCGGTGGGTGAGAAATTCGGTCAATGACACGAAGGTTCGAAGATAATTCAGAAAACCATCACCTAATGAGTCCAAACAAGGACAGAACCAGTCGTGAAGTGTCCGTTTTAGGTTGGGTATCAGCAAGTATTATAAAAATGTAAACCACTGACGCGGTCATTAGATTTGCTTACTGTGTCGATTCGGATGGCCATGTTAACTAAGGATTAAGTTCAACCCGATATAAGTATGTTAGACAGTTTGAAGAGGAGCTATCAGACGGATAGAAAAGTTGCGTTGTGACGGAGATGACACAAAAGTAGAAACACGGGATGTCAAACAGGAACTAATATTATAGCCACAACTACTACAATCTAGATGAAAAATGAGTCTACAAAAGATACAACCAAACAGTGAGCATTCCGATAGCTCAAAAGGTGACAGGCGGGGTACAATTAGATACAACCGAAAAGCCTCAAAAACATCTGGCGTGAAGTAGTGATGAGGATAAGCCATCAAGGTTTTAATCGCTGCATCCTCGGACTGAGCTAAACGGAACAAAAAAGTCCCATATCTTTGTCTTCCAGATCGCGTTGGAGAGATATTATGGTGAGGTACCAGGCCGGAGATGTGAGTATTTCAACACTCGGCGGAATAGCTCAACGCGGGGGGAGGTATGTGCAAAAACCCACAGCGAGTGGATCAGGGACGGTGTGAGCGACCGGATGAGTCATCGCATGACCGGATCGGACCAACGGGAAAGACATGGCAGGCAGAATAGGATGGACGACCAAATCGGAGGCACGATTATTCCAACACTCGCAGGAATATCTCGACACGGTCGTAGAATACGGTCAAAGCCCACAATGCATAGATGGCGGACAACATGAGCGGCCAGACGAGCAATCGCCCAACGAAATCGGACCAAGGAACGAAGAATGTTAGGCAGAAAACCCCCCGACAGACGGCGCCGATCACACATAAACCACGCAGAAGTACACACGACGCGTGAGCGGAAACCTGGGGGTGTTGTGGACTGGAATTCTGACTCATAAATGCGAGCGCGCGCGTAGCATGGTAACTAGCGTGTTGGACAGTGAAGATTGTGCTTTATTGGACAACTTTTCGCTACAACATGAGGCCCCGACTTAATCCTTTACGTAGTATAAATGACCGGAAAGTGTCGGATGATTTCGTCAACAATATATACAGGGCAGAATATTAGGAAAAAAGATATCTGGCATCTCAGACAAAAATGTCATGTTCCTGAAGCACACTGGACAGCAGTGAATCAAACACGTCATGGTGAAAAAACAGTGAACCACAAAACAGGTCTACAGGAAGCAATTACAAGTCTAGGGATGGGGGGAAGAAATAATTGGAAAACTGACGTTGATAACCTACCAGTGAATTTGCTCTGTGATCGGTGGGAGAGAGAGTTGATCACCGACAAGCGCTTTCGTGTTTCTCCAAAGCACCATGCTCAACATGTCCGCCAAATGAGTTGACTGTACAGCGGAAAGCGTAGGCTGAGCTACAGTGCAATCGGAGCTTACAGGCCACGAAGGTGCAGTGGCAGCTAGAAACGGCTGGTATAATAGACAGTGCCAGTAGTGCCGGATGGAGAATGGTTCAAATCGGAGATAGGCAAACAAACCATACAAGTCTGTGGACGAGAACATAAAAATGTATTGAAGAAACAGAGGCCCTCCCCAAACAATGGATGTTTCATTGTTCCGTTTCACGCTAGCACTAGAGTGGATTAACAATATAATATACAGAAAGAAAAAAGGAACGTCTCCTGTCATTCAACATGTCTACATATGAGTTTGTTCTCTTCAGATATCTGACTGTCTATAGATACGTGATAACTGAACCAAGTTTATAGATTGAACATTATTCACAATTGATCGCAGCTCTCGCATTCACGTGAACTTTTCGGCCAGTACCTCTCGAAAACAATAGATCCAAGTTCCGCGCTTGTTAGAGCTACTCAGTGATGCACATCCAACCATGCTTTCATTAAGCAACCGTGTTGACTAATCGGTATTGATTTCACCACAAGCAAGATCGAATTATCACATGTAAACAGTCAGTCACATTTACCTGTAGGTAATGTTTTGAGTTGCCCGATCGCCCTGAAATGGTACACAGTAACTGTACCCTTAACTCCGTGCGTAGCACCTTCTCATTAATATTAAATTACACAAAACACTGAACTTGTAGCACAGAAAGAAATTAATTGACACACCCATATACAACCAAGGAAAACGATGAAACAGACTCAAAATAGTCTGGTGTTGTCCAATAATATAATAATGTAGTCAATAAATGAGAGGTTATACGCAGCATCTGCTAGTAATCCTTAGTAAGCAACATTAATAGCTTAACAGCACAAAGACCGTAGTGTTAAATCTGTTGTAGGCCTGAGCATACTGTTCAAATCCTACATAAAATTGCGTTTGTTTTTCCATTATTACTTTATCACACAAAACTGAGGATACACTGAACAAAAAAATCAGGATTTTACGAAAAACGAGAAAAAGAAAAAGTGAATAAGGGCAGAGAAAAAGGCGTACAACAAGATATTATTCGACACCAAGACGAAGAAAATGAATTTCGCAAGTTTAACGATAAATAATTCTTGAAATGTTGCATCCTATTAAGAGAGTGCATCTAATAGCATCCAAACGACCAAAACAACAAACCTAACAACATTCTCATTAGTGCCTATGCTTTGTGGCCATATATTTCACTGTCTCTAGCCAACGACATTCAACATCTAATGATTGGAGTGCAGACAATAGCGAATAAGCGTGGCACAAAGTCCTTCATATCCCCAAGCCACGGACCGCACATCGTGTTAACTTTTCCAGCCACACTCACAGAGGCACGGTATGGCGGGTATGCGCAAAACGCGTCCAAGCCATCCTAACGGATGAAATGAAATTCCATCGCAAATGCCCTGCAAAATTAATCATTATTCACAAGTCACACACAACCGACCAAATCACCTGAATTAAATTCATGTTTCCTACATTTTGATGCTGCACATTATTCATGATCTAGAATAGTTTTACCTGTTCTACAGATGTAATTTAATAGATGACTTGTAAGTGGTACAATTGGAGTTGGTGGATTCCACCATGAAGTGCTTGAGAAATCTTGCCAGGGTAGTCGATCCCATGGATCGTTTCATGGATTCCAGGAAGCAGTGAGACGTGTGAGTGACAGAATCCAACCGTGAAGTTTCTGAGCTCCTGACGTGGTTTTACATGTCGGCCGTTGTAGCACTTGCCGCGTTTGGCATACTATTTCTATCGTTGGTTCGAATCTAGCCGAAATCCAGATTTTTCACAATTGGATCTCACAGACTCATTAGACTGTCGATCGGCGGAACGGTTGTCACATTTTAATCTTAATCAGAAGTAATATTACGGATACCTTCGAAGTAGTTAACCTATACTCAAATTTATGATGCACTAAAAGAATACACCGATAGGCTATCCTGTTTACCGTTACGTATTTTTGTGCAGTCGGTACCAGTATTCATGATAACCTAATCCTTGGTGCCAGTACCCTTTGGGAAGCAGAATAAGTAACGTTTCAGAGTGGGACGCGAGTATCACAAGCACCCACATGACTTTGTGCTGATCAATTCAGCTTCAGCTAAGATGAGGCCAGTATTGGCAGAACTGATAGCAATCCATGGGAGAATACAAGCTCAAATACACCATAGACTTAATATGAAGAGTGACCTCACAAGGCCGCGAAAGTCTGTTCCATTTGTTGTCCAGCTCAGAAATATCCAACACTGCCTCACCGCAAGATATATATATATATATATATATATATATATACAATGAACGAGTCGGCAGCTCGATAAAATGTTAAATAGCACATTACTAGAGGTTACCTCGGATGGTTCAATTGCTGTAGACCTGTCCCTTCATTCAGCTCATGCCTGACCATTTTGGTCAGACGCAACATATTGGAAACCGGTCATGTGGGTGATTTGAGTGTTGATGTGACAACGCAATCGAGAAGCGACCTAAGTAAACCATGTGCACCAAAGCTACGGGTCTCGACCGTTCATCAGGCAATGTTTTGACCAATCAGAGAACAAGACGTAGGTAGATCATAATTGAAATTGTATACGCAACTTATAGGAAGCTGCAAAACAGCATCAGTACTTTGTAATATGAACCGCCCGACGTAGCAAACAACCATGAGTAATTACCGTAATTTACACCGGTTGAGTAGTCGTAATAATTGACAAGTGTGTGTGAGATGACGTTTCACATTACTTTGGCCAAGAGCGAAAAAGGCAGGAACAACACATTTCTCCGCATAATGTTGTTTTAGGAGGATGCGTTACGAGATGTATTACTATATTGTCAGAACAAGTGGACGGCCTGCGACTGAAACAGTAAGTAAACTGGGCTATCGTTGGCATTCAAGAGTTGCGCATGAACTGAATAGACCTCACAGAAGATCTCGACAAAGAAAATACCGAACAACCAAAGAAGACTAGGAACACTGAGCATAGTCTGCAGACTTATGAAACCCGGTTCACGTATACCAGTCCATAAGATAAGGTTTCGCACTAAAAAGCGCTTACATCACATGTCAAACTATACCTTTTCCACTTTGAGACGCCCAAATATGACTTTAAAATATCTGTATCGAACTATGATTCGACATCAGCGTTTCCTATGGAGCTTCCCCGTATCTCGAGAGTCGTTTAAACCGAGCAGATAACCCTGATACATTGGGGTAGAGAGTGTAGACGGATAAGTAGCACTGAAATCCAAGTAGTAACGGACAATGTAAACCCACAATAACATCAAGCCAAGTAAGAGGGATGTAACAAAAAGTGAAAGTGATATAGGAACAGCTTAAAATGAAGTTATAGATGCAATGTGGACCGGATACTGTAAGACTGCTTAACTATGTAGAGGGACAGTAAATTTAATCGGAGCTCATAATCCCGACTATGTGATTGATGGTCAGCATCGTCACTATGGAGTTACCACCCCATGAAACAGGTCGAGGCAAATAACTATCGATTACGTTCTAAATCATTCCTTAGTAACAATGAGACAAAATCTACACGCTTCGATTTGAAAGTCCTTGTCTAGGAGTGCAATATTCGGTGTAGCTGTCCTCAATTCAGCGGCTAAGTTCAGGTGAAAGATTAAACTGTCACAGTTACATCCAATGTCGTTAACTACGTTTTACCGCATGGGATGCAGACAAAAGTGGCGTAATACAAGCAATAGCCTGGTTAGAAATAAACAAGAAAATTACACAAATAAAATACAGCATTTAAGTGCGTTGCATCCTTAAAAAAATAAGAAGACTATACATTTTTTTGCAGGCATTCTAGCGAAAGACTTCACTTACCATCGATGCTCTTCTCGGCCGGAGTTCCGGTTACACACCAACGATGTTTCGCATCGATTTGAGACATCATGCGAGCCGTCTTGGAAGTTATACGCTCCACCATTTGGGCTTCATCCAGACAAACCTGCGTAAGAGAGGAATAGACTTGAGCAAACACAATAATCCTTTGTGCTGTTGTACGCTACACAGAAAAAAACTAGAGTGGAGTTAAATCAGTTGTACGCTTGTATAAAGCAATAGCTGGTGTCGAGTGGGTGCACATGCATCCGTTCGTGATTACCACATCAATCGCTAATCGGAGGAAAGTGTCTAATGAACTCACACAGGCCCCTTGGTGAATACGGACGATGTTCGTATTACAGTGAAGACCTTATAACCGGTCTAGTTGGATAAATGGACCAAATTAGATAGTACAGATCCATTTTTTATCACGGTAATAAAAAGAGGGCCGGATAACGGAAAGGCGAAAACCCGCTCAGTCATTCAAAATGCGGTCATGCGTTAGAAAATGTCCAATGCCCATCCTAAGAATACAGAACATTTCAGTATGTTGCTCCAACATACTCGTTTTGCAGAAAATGTATAGTCCGGTCTAAACCAGATTCACGTGCATTTTCGCAAATACAAATACGGAATCAGAGCACTGCTATAATGCTTTGGTAGCACGATTGTTTGGCATTCTGACTGATTTTTGTTGGCGCAATCAGTAAACCCGTTAATTTCCCTTATCCTCGCTCCAGTCACTCAGGGGAGCAGGATGTTGGAGAATTTCAACTGAGACCTTGTTCCCCATGACAATGATGCTGATAAGGCACAAAATTGAATTGATTGTCTATGTCATTATTTAAAATTCACACACGATATAATGTACTTTAAGTCATCACCACGTAACGTAAGGATTTACTCAACATGAGAGGTTGGCTTGTATACGGCGAACTAACGAGTATTAAGGATGTAGTCAATGTGAACTTGCAGTCTTCGTGAATGGCAAATGGTTACAAAAAGTTGAGGCATTGTGATACATTCAGCAGCTGATACGCTGAGGCTGGATACCTAGTGTCAGCATCGGTTCTCACTTCCTGTGCCAGCGTTATCTGTTTAAGACTAGATCCATGTTAAGACAAAGGAGCAAAAGTTTTCCGTAGTCAGCAACTTTGACTTCCTGAAATCAAGTAGTTATTCCATGAGATTCTCTGTCTCTCTGAGTGCAGTTCGATTTTTCAGCCAACGTTAACTACAAACAGCTCCGAAATCTCGTTTTGTTTAAAATCCGCCAGCCGCCCTTCAGCGGACAACCATCGATACAAACATCACAGTCCAATCTAGCCTGGCTATTTATCAAGATATAAAAGCTGACATACAGTGGTAATTGTATTATGATGGACATCAACTGCATGTTTACAAGACGGTGAAAATAAAAGGACCAATAATCGCTAAAGTAGATGAGGAACACAAACCAAAAGATGAGAGTAAAATCATCTTCTGCCTAAGCACACACACACTTACCCTCCACCAGTGGACACAGGTCAGAGGACTCGGTCTACACAGATATCTAGGCGCGAGACGGAGCCCTGGACGATGACCCAATCCAGAGCGCCGTTCAGCAACCACCTCAGCCCAGTCTAGCTCCCGCTGAACTACGGAATATGAAGTTAGAACAATGTCAGCACAAGCCAGCTGACCAGGCTGTACGAATCCCGGCAACAACCGTTCCTCTTCTATCTGTTCAGGTTGAGATGCGGCTGTTCGAAGGGCTGTCACTCGAGTGCGTGGAGCATACGGATTGACATTAATGTTCGTGAGTCCAGTGGTACTTGCACGACCTCCCAGCTCCACCGGAGTGACTGGAGCCTCCATACCGGCATACAACTATTGACGAAAAAGTAAGGAATACGTAAACGGTTGATTGAAAGAGGAAGCAATAACAAGGAAAGGTGACCAACTGGGTATCTTTTGGCGAAGGAATAACTGAATCGATGCTCTTAAATAAAGCATTGATCCCCTAAACAAAGACATCTGGTCAAAAATCGATATTCTCACTGACAATGATATATATCAGTGACTGATATTGAGGCCTAAATGTAACAAGACGAGGTAAAACAAACTGTCCAAAACAAGAGATTAACGAAAGGTTAGGGATGCGAATTAAGTCGCGAAAGCTCAAGCGTTCAACCGCGAAGTGGCTACGCATTGAAGTCAAGCAAACAAGCAAGCTACAAGCGAGAGTAAAGCAATATCTGGGCAACAACCGAGATGATACGAGCTTGATCACATAGAGACAATACCAACGTCATTAAAATTAGTATGTCGTGTTCAAACGCAATCACTCGGAACACAGTTGAAACCTACGTTTGGAAACGGATATTACAGTGACGAAGCCGCCGCAAGTTTTCACAAACCATGTGGCCGAGCTGTACATTAGTCCGATCAACCGAATCCAAAGCAAATGGTAACGACTGAAGCACTCGATGAACGTCGTTCATTAATCTGTGATACATGTAGTGGTGGAAAGCCAGGAGACATTTGACAAACGGATGAGAATGCCTTACATCCGTGTGTTCTCTTCTGCTACGCTGTCGTAAAACCTGATCAACGCGAGAGGAAGATGGTCGCTGATTATTTATCTTTAACGACCGCCGCCTGTACATAATTTCTGAAGTATAGTGGAATTACGGGGTTGTCGGACAGTCGATATTTGTAAACAGTGAATAGTTATCTGGGCAACTATGTGAGTGACGTTCGTTGGCTCGAACGTATGGGTTCTATGACACCTCACCGTTTGATCCACAGAGCCCTATTGGCGGAGATCGGGGTCGGTTGGAAAAGGCAGCGTGACGCGAAGATAATGGACTGGCACCAAAGTGCAGAACAAATGACTTGTCTCTGCCGACTCAACGAATCGCCTCGGTTGCGGACCCTACAATCCAGAACGTGCACGCGCAGTGACGCATTTGGACGACACAGAATCGTAAACCGTCAGGTCAACACTAACTGATCTAGTGGACGTCAGACGCTTCGAGAACCGGATATACGTCATCCCTTAGTTGTTACAGTGTTAGCCTGGCAACCTAGTGATCTGGGTGTGAACAGACTGTCACATGTCTAGAGTTATTGGGACCGGCTCCATAATTATATATATATTTATATATATATGTAATACGTGCACAACAGGGCGTTATCGTTTAACACCCCTCCGCTAACAGATTGTACGTGGATTATTTTGATATACAGTCAAGCGATTCAAGGCAAGGGAATATTGTGTTAGGCTTATGCCCACTTGACACAGCAAATGAAATCACAAAATAGGTGATCGTTTAAGTTACTGTTACTCAGAAGCTCCTGACTGTTGAATTGGAAAATACGGAGGTCGATGTATCGGAAAAACCTACAAGAACGTCGACTGAGCCACGAGCAACATGCGCCTGCAGTTCTTCTTTCCACTGTTGCCAAATATGATCCGGAGCCACAATAAGCGTTGCCTTTGAATCGATGCGTAACTGTTAGGAATAAAATAGAATACATGGACATAACAGCGAGCATTATGGTCAAGCGATCCCACTAAGATGATATATGCATAAAACCGGACAAGACCGTTATATTTTATGATGTAGTTTAGAGGATAGACAACGCAGTTCCCGTACTCCAATCTAAAGAAGTTTTTGCCGCCATTTAAGTCCCGATCTCACATGTGGATGCGGCAAAGTAAATGAATTCGTTGATAACCCCAGCCACTAGATATGAACAATCCAACAACTGGTCAACATAATATCAAGTATATATACGTGAAATCGAATCTGATGAACAATTACAAAGTCGCATCGGTTTTCTATTCGTCAATTTACGTCTTCGTTACCAGACCATCAGTGTCAGTGAATTTTAGTGTACAACTATTGCCAGTTAGTTACAAACTCATATCTTAACTGTGTATGCAAATGATAGTTTGAAAGGAGCTATCTAAATGGGATGGTCATAGGATACAAAATATGGAACAGATTCTCTGCACATATTCAAGTCAGTCGCAACCTTGACATTATTCGGGAAAAACAAGTTTTTGGGCGAAAAAGTGGACCGATGCGGATAGAAGGTGAAATTTGCACCTAAACTTGCAGCAGGCAAAGATTAACAAATAGTCGTTACTGAGAACATACAGTAGGTCGTCGATGGTCGATTAACGAAACTGAGGAATTTGTGAACGCCCACCATGGCAGCAAACGAAAACGCAAGACTGGCTTTGTGGCCTTTGGCTGATAAATGTCTTCTGACGGAGGGCGCAGCGTTTCGTGCTTGCGTCTTGTGTCACACACACCAGCTGGCGTGTAAATACACCCTCTCAGCAAATTTTGCGTGTTCATTGAGCACAGTATCATCAGTTTTTTCGGACCCACCATCGTAAACATCACACAGCTGTAGGAAATGTTATAGATAGGATGACCGACACAGAACATAAGGGTTCGTTTTTTACCCAAAAGCAGCAGTAATCTGATGTTTTGTGAGAGCAAGGTTAGCGCTGATCACCTTGTCAAACATGTCTATCCTGTATTTAAATTCGAAGGAAAATTTCATACGGACTAGGATCTTAGGCATCCCTTAATCTATATCTTTGCAAGCGTTAATGTGTGTCATTTTCCGGTGGGAGATTCTACAAAATATTGCTTTGCTTTGTGTTGGACGATATTGAAAGACGTACAGAAAACGAAGAAAAAATAACTAGCCTGAAGAGTTTCGTACAGGAACGCATGCTTATTTGACCATTTCGCGATTTTACTCGACTGTGATTGACCTCAATGAACAATGATCGGTGCAGTAAACGCTCAGTCAGCATATGGAGTGCGTGAACTGACTAATACAGGCTACATGATTGTGGTATTTGATCAACTGCTAGAGTATCTCAAACTTATCGAAATACGAGTCGACGAACAGTCGCGTTGCTTGCACAATCAACCCATTTTGGAGGAAGTTCACGTTCTACAGGTACTCACATTGTCAAATTTCAACTAATAGGTGAACTAAACTCCAACAAACTGCAAGCTTCAGAGGAGACACCTGAAATCAAAAAGACTACCCAAAACCTAAGTCACACGTTCTAACCTGGGCCACAGCATAAGCTACCATTTGAAACGAACATTTACACATGACCTAAAATATCACACGTCAAAAACAATGCCACGGCACAAGGTCTAACTTCATCGCCAAGCTGCCGAAAACACTATATGTGACTAAGACTGACACCTAAAGGTGGAGGATGCTGATATCAAGTCACTAGAATGAGGCCCAAAGGAATGACAATGCAGTAATACTGAATGCGCATACATGTACTTGGGGAATAAGTTCAACTCTATATAGTTATTCAGTCATAATGAACATATGCCAAAGTTACACGGATCAAAGTACAGTTTACCCTTAGTTGCTGAAAGATGATTAACCGAAAACAATTTCGTACAAAGGTCGCAATCAGGGAAGTTAAATGAATGTTGAAAACAAGACGTTCATGTGGCTTGGTTTTGTAACGTGCAACGCAACATTAGTGTTGGTTTGCAAACGAACTGTGCCAGAACTCCGGCTGTAATTAGTGTGAACACTGGTGATGCACAGATTTCAGTTTAGACTGAGATTCTTAAACAAATTCGTCACATTAAGTCTATGATGATGATCTGTTAGACTGCATCAGTAGTCTGTAGCTTTACTTAAACGAGTGCATTGACCATTATTAAAATAACGCCAGGAAAGAACATATCGTAGAGGTATAAACCCAAAATGTCCCGAAAACAGTTCTTATATAGATATATTTAAATAGCAGAGTACAAGCGTTAGCAACAACCTACATGACTCCAACACTGCGGACAAATGTATCCGTGTTTTATGGGGAGTCGATCCATGAACGTGGACGGATCATATTGCACACAGACCGCATGCTGCCGCGGCCCATCACATCGTGTACACTGAACTAGTGAGAAATCGCGCGTCTCGTCCACATTTCCGCATGAGCATAGCACTCGGCATGGCCTGTCGTCTTGCATCATTGGTGGTGTTGGTGCGTCATAGTCCAAGAACACGGCGGAGCACAGTTCACCATCCAAAGTCCGTAAGTGACCCCCGGAAACAGACCAGTCAGACCACGGATGTAGTAGAATTAACGCAATAAGTTCCAAAGTCTTGCCCAGGCCCATTTCATCGGCCAAAATACCTCCAAGACACGGTGGTTGAAAAGTGGGCAACCGGTCCACAAAACTGACCAAAAAATTAATGTAATATGAAGTTGTGAGAAAATTTAATCTAGAATAGGCAGCCACAGAAGAATAACTGAGACGTAATAAGCGGTGTGAATGAAGTTCCCCTTTGGTGCTCAGAATACGGGGGAACATTTAGCACGTCAATTATGGCGAGAAGCAAAATAGATGAGTTAGTGACAGTTTACGAATTAGGGGGTGATCACGATGCTAATGTGAGCCTTGCTCCGTGTACAAGGCAGTAAAAAAACGTTGAGAGAAAAAAAAAGAAAAATTAAGATTCTCGTTCCAGAAATGGCAAACCCCGTTAACGAAGTGAGACTGGAGTAGTGATCACGCAAGTCAGAAACAGCAACCCATATCCAACAGTTGAACATATTGCATTGAGTCACCAAGACTTTGTATCGAGGCGCTGATCAGGTGATCACTGTACCATCCACCCTTGAGTCTCCATCCAACATCCATCTAACTTTCTGTTCGGAAATTGAGAATCATCGGCCTAAGTTTCATATTGTAACTGCTTACCAAATTTTGGTCTTCTATAGTCCGTTTGTACGACTACATATAACAATGTCATTCCAACTCAAATGTTGCCTGACTGAATGAACAGTACTCAGCAAAACACACGTACTTATTTGCTAGTGAACGGCTGAGTATGACAGCAACGCATTGACCAATTCATTGTACATTGTTTGTCTGGAAGGTGTAGACACAATGATGTTGAATGTTAGAATACAGGCGCGGTGATCTCTAGTAGTTAGATTTTTTCCGCTCCGCTTCTGTTTTTCTTCTTTTTCCTGGCGGTGGGGGCTTGCTATTATTTCTCTGATGGTTGTATGACAGTTAAGCATCGGTGAGAACTACCGATACACTGCATTGTATGATGGTGATGAGCAATCAGGTAGGGAACAAGCACGCTTCAAAACGTATTAGCCTGGTGGCGCATTAGAGGTCGTACGCCACTTTGAAGGCTCGTTACAACACTGCGACTACATTAATTAAGTCTTTGCATAGAATCATCTATTGCGGGCAACGTCAAGACAGGTTAAGGCAGGATGTTCTAGACTGAGCATATCCTAACACTAAAAAAATGTTGTTTGTAATTCGGGCAACTCATTTGGTATTACAGCTTCGGCGAATGGCTCCGGAGATAGTTCGGACTGAAAGTAGGAATGTGTTTTATAAGATGTTTACATGATGCACGTGGAGTTTATCAAGTGCTTATCAGGTTGACAAGTCAAAAAATCACCCTAGAGTTTCAGCACTCTCGTGGAATATCACACAAACTAGTGGCTCTCAACTTTTGAGTCGTGATCAAATTTTGCATAATAACACAGAAAAGAGATGGGTTCTGAATTCCAAAATGCAATGCCGGCAGATATCTCAGAAATATTGCAGTTCGAATGAGAATCCGTCTCTAGTGACAGATATTAATCGATATATGCTGAGTGAGTTGATCTATAAATCTATATAAATCTCCACTGTTTTATAATTTTCCTATGACACTATCGAACTTCGAAAGAGTTGATCGGCCTCCGCAAAAATCCAAAGCGAAAAACGAACGTTGGTCTGCAGATACACAAGCCTTTGGGCTGTGACAGAAAACAAGTCAATCTATACAAAAAGGTGGAAAATTCGATTATCACTACTTACAACCTACAGAAACAGAAATTTCAAATTGTCTGGAGATCAAAACTAGCTTAAGAAACAAACTCAGCCTTCGACAATATTTCCATTTCGATCTTAACAGTAAGGCGAAACTAAGATCAGATAAACCAGTAAAAAAACAATCGCCAACAAAGCCAAAGATTTCAGTGAAATAGTTGCCTTTTTGTACAACAATATTTGCCTTTGGTGACACGTGTAACATTGGTGATTTGAGCACAGGCAATGAACAAAGAGTACGCGTTTGCGACATACATGTCGTATGTACGCCATCACTATTGTTTTTTTTTGCGCTCCCACTACTAGCATGCGAATGCGTTACTTTGATAGGGAAACGTTTTCAGACATTTCGGGCAGTGAACGAAAACGGTCAAGTAGCACACATTCTTCAAACAAAGTATATTACAACACCTTACTCGAATAACGATGCAACCAGAAGCGTAAGCATGGGAGCGTTCGCATGAAGATTAGCTGCGAGGTTTTTTTGCAAATGAACAGTCGCAGATATTAACCAACGGCGACAATTATCACAAAGTCGTGGACTCAAACCACAGTAATCATGACAGAACTTATCTAGGTTTTAAAACCCTTCATTATTCAATCTGGTACATCTTCATGTGGCAGCGAATAAAAGTGTGAACTTTTACTTGAGTACAACGTGAACGATAGTCAGATGACTACCGAACTTCTAATAAAAAGTTGCATTGACGCTTTAATGACAAATCTACGTTAGTTCGTTACAAAAGAAAACAATACGACTTGAAAAGTAAACCCAAGTTCTCGGACAGCTTGCTGATAAAATAAGGCACAAAGCTATTGATAACAGTAGCCATGCGTAACTCCACTGATTTGTGGATCAAGACCTTTGATCAAAAGTTTTGGTATAATTGTTCAACTACCCACTCGTGCCATCGAATGAAGCAAATGTGCACTACCGGCAGAATCTAACAGAGCAATTTAGTTTGGGCAGTGTACATCTGTTCCTTGAGTATCTATATTTGCTTTTCGTTAATACAAACCGAAACAACGGTGAGTGAATTAGCACCGGGATCGACTGAAATCTTGGGATGGCAATCGATGCTATTACTGTTAGTTGTTTTCAAGTCTCAAAAAATAAGCCTATTAGGCGTGTACACTCTAAAACCTACTTGCCAGTCATCAAAGAGAAATAAACTTTCCGTTGTGTGGAAGAAGCCAAAGGAACCGGCCAGAACATAGCTCTATGCAAACGTTGTGCGTCAACTTGCAAAACATGCGACTCTTGGTAAGCCATCCACTTGACCGCATCGACCTGGTACGGACGGAGCTGAGTGAGTAGGTCTGCATGTTGTATAGATGAGGAATCGATTAAATCCCACACACAGTGAGTACTATTATGCCGGGTTTGAGCGCAGTCATACAGAAGCTTGATGAGTGTAACAAATTCTGCTTGCGTTTCCGAATGTCGTGTGCGCAGAAATACACTGAAATCCGGCATCATTGTCGCTGACGTATCCAACATACATTGAAGTGTTAGAAAATTGTGAATTTTTTCGTACTGTATTTGGCTAATCAGATGAGTACTTTGTAAGGGTGCGCTTTCGATACAACGTGATTTAATGCAGATGTCCAGGTGTAAACATTCATTCAGCAAGCGGTAGTATACGTCCAGCAAATTGGATGACGCTGCAAATAGCAAGGGAATCACGGCATCACCGGTCTCGGATACATATTCTCGTATCGACTGATCATCTCGCCATACAAGCACGAATGCAGTACTGTTGAAATAAAGTACAGGTTTTTGACAAGCTTGCAACACTGTGATCATTGCTGTGTCGACGGGAAGGCTGACAGTCTGAAGCAGAAGATCATCTGGTGCTGCATCACGTAACAAGTAGATATAATGAGGATAGGTATGCATAAGTTCCCTTTCTTCAGAAACAATTAATTTTCGCTTTTTAGCTTGACCAATTTTAGGCAGCTCAGACTCGACGGGTTGTCGACTAGCATGGAAATGGAAACAGAACGACTGGAGCTGGCGCCTTTTGGAAGAAAGAAATTGCGGAAAGGAGGGCTTTAAACGCATTGCACGATGTTTATACAACTACTATCCCATTGCATGGACGACAATGGGTGGAGTAACCGACGTGCTTCGGGGAGCAGCCAACAGACAGGTATACTGCATTGAAATCATTGAAGAAAAGAACTAAAAAGGAGAGTACGACAGTATTAGTATTGTGGGATATCAAAACCGGCTGCAAAACACATGAAAGTGAAACAAAAACCCCGTAGTTGTATTCAAAAATCAGATACCTCGTAGAGTATAAAACCCTAAACGTTACTGCAACAAGTCGACCATATCAGACCAAACTAGCTAAGGAATAATATTCATTTGTCCACCCATAAGTAGTCATGATCCTGAACAAACAACTACATGGCTTGGGCTGCTGTTTACAGCAATACTGACAAAGAATGGTTTAGAAAAAAGACTTTGGGGAGAAAAGATGAACGAGGATGAACTAAAAACAAGTGGGTGTAATGCTATGGATACAGACAACTCAGATTGCAGCACGCTGCGATTTGAGTGTCAGCGAAGTGCGTAACCGGGTAAGCGATACCAAATTTATTCGCTCAACGGAAAATAGTCCGCAAATAATTTTGCACACAGTGCCCAGTGAATCGAACTCTCACCCGACATAAGGAGTACACGACTCGACAATTGTAGACTATGCGGTTTAATTACTGAGAAAATCGGTCGCACGTTAAAATATTCGTTGCGAACAGGCCACTGCTCCAGCGGTAACAACATCCGGCCACCAAACACATGAATGTGGTTTGGGCTATGGTGACCGTAACTGTTCTTGTCTGGAGTTGGACAGCCCAGCAACAAAAACTTGCCAGGGGCAAATCAACGCCAACTCATAAAGAAAAACCTAATCCTTTCAACTTGTTTTCTGGACAAAACAACAACACTTAGACAGGGACGAATCAGCGGAAGTAAGCTATCTAGACTTGAGCAGAACGTTTGATTCGGTGGATCACCGCTTATTGTTAGTGAAACTGGAGCATTACTGGATAGCACCAGCTACAGCTGAATGGATTGCGAGTTTACTCCGCAAAGGAGTGCTCGAAATTACCGTTGGAGGATCCAACTCGAAACAGTATCCTGTTGTCAATGGAGTTCAACAGAGGTCAGTTCTAGGACTTTTGCTTCTCTTAATTCCCGTAAATGACTTAACAATCACCTTGTTTTCGCTATTCTATACGCTTGCTGACGATCTGAAAACCGTCGAAAATCCAAACTTGAATGTCGTTCAATCTAACTTGGTCATTAACATCAGTCATGAAGGACAGCAATATACCAGTGGTTCTCGCTTATACTTAACTACCACACAACTATGAAGAAAAATCTGGCCTTAGCCAAGGAGGAAGAAGAAACAAACTAAACAAACATGCCTATACTCAAAAATTCGACACCAAGGCGCCTACATTTTGCAAACAAACAACCGAGCCATAAATGAAAGTAAGGCGTCATCAGAAAGACTGCTTACATTGTCACACGTCATTAAGTGCACTTATTTCGCAGACAATATCGATGGCCAAATACCTGAAGACAGCTCACGCCTTCTACCCCAAACGACCAATTTTAGGAGCTGTAAAGTAGTCCTCACCATTTCCCTAAATACGCAGTTCCTAAGCTGCTCCAGAGATAGCCGCCTAGTCAGCCGAGTGGAATTTACCCCTCAACCCACGAAAATGTTTGCATCTCATCAGGGATTGTGGCAGCATGACTTAACGACATTTCGCCACAGCCAGTAGTCTGAACAGGCTAACTCCGGTTACTGAAGTTGGAGATCGTGTGGGTTCAGGACCAGAGCTAATGTAAACCCGCGGCGCATTGAGCTTTGGCGGCAAAGAAAGCAACAGGTTCGCTATTTCAACTCATTAAAACCACCTAACTTAGAAAGCAGAGGGGCATCGATACCACTGCATAATGCGTTTGGTAAGGCTCATTTGGACTACTGTATTTGTAACCAACGTCCAAGCCAACTGAAAGAAAAACAATGTCCTGGAAACATGCAGAGGTTGAATATTAGATTAGTCCGAGTAGTAAAGTCTCTAAACCATAATAGTATACCGAAATTTCTCAGTCTATTCGCCTGGAACCAGGAAGACCCCGTGGAGACATGAAAGAAATTTTCAAGCTCTTAGTGGGTCTTACTGTTGTGCCATATAGTACCTTCTTTTAGTCAGTGACAATGTCCCATCTAAGAAGCACCATATGAGAACCGACAATCTGACAGCCAACAAGAGAGCTCAATTTTCATTATTCTCCTACAGAATGCTGAACACATGCAACAAGCTGTCCACGTACGCTCTGGAACCCTCAGCAATCGAAGTCATTAAGTACAAACAAGATCAGATGTGGGACCGAGCATTCCCCGATCTAATTTAAACTTGATGCACTGTCCAGTTCTGGGCGTATAAGTTTGTCTGTACGTGGCTCTGTCCATAAGTGGACTGTTTACAGTTATGTTGGTATTTATATACTTTCTCTTGTATTTTTTTGTAGGAAAAACGTGCGCAGACACAGGTCATGGGTTGGCGTGACTTACTACTCAGTACCATAAACAACCATAACCATACGTTACATTCATATCCATATCTTTATTGTGGAATTCCAGGCCTCATTGTCTTCCGCGTAGTATGATCGTCACGACTTAATGTGGCACTAGTATTAATAGTAACAGCAGTAGTTAGCGCGCTGAACCATCTCCTCCGACTGGGCAGTCTTGGTACAAAAATTGGTCGGTTAACCGTTCGGAACCTTCAGATAGGGCCAACCACTCTACCTGGTTTGAACGTACTGGTTACTTTCAATCAGGGAAATTAAAATAATGTCAGCGTCTCCGGGCCGACAACTACCAGAACGCAGGATAGGCATGCGGAGTACACCTGTTGAGAATGTAGCCCGATAGGTAAATTGAACGCTGGTTTGTCGGCGCATGCTCGTATGTACTGACGCGGAGATATTGCTCAATCTCCTCAATCTTTGACTGTGACCAATGTGACCGCACCTTTCCGATCAAAATTGGTCTCAGTCAACACATCCCGTCGAACTCATGCATGGGAAGCTCAGGTGCATGGAAACCGCTACATCACAGTGATCTCAGCAAGAATCGGTTTTCGATTAGCTGTCTCCGTCGTGCTTCACTCAGTGTGAACTTCATCACCAGCTCCTGTCACATTTCTCCGGCTCTACTCTGGAGAGCATAAGGACGCGTCTATATGTCTTGAATCGGCAGAAAAATGCTGCACCCAATGTCAATCCAACCACCACCTCACAGCAAACAGGACGTCAGATATTGAGTCCCAAGCTGCTGAGCACTCCGAGTGGTTTTCCTGGTTGGCTCAAACAGCAATAACTCAACTGGAGTCCAATAGCGAGGTTATCTTACACAGCAACCGAGTGCTAACAATTGTCCGTGGTCTTCATTCGGGTATTTTTATAATGATACAGGCAAAGTCACTGCCAAACGTGCATGCTTTACAAGCTTTTTCGTACACTTAGCGACTGGTCACTCGACGACATGTTCGCTGCAGACACCTACACGACTGGAAAGTAGACACGAGAAGCTAACTAAGCTGCGATTCACACCCTGTACCACCAGCAAGAGGCTGATTTTGTAGTCTTTTCTAAAAACTAGGGAAGTGCCTACGAAATGAACCACAGTCTCTTGGATAATTCCAACGAATACTGGTTCGAGGTAGTATGGACTCATCCGCACATTGATGAGTGACCATCTCACACGATTCTGTCTCCGGACTGGTCTCTGGTCGATCCGATCACTACAGTAGTATCGTGCACCTTGAAAAACATGAAAAACACCGCTTCTGGATTGGACAAACTGTTGCCCAAACATTTGAAGCGTATGAAAGCTGCAGGTATCAGATACCTTGGTCGGATATTTCAACCTCTTCCTGTTAACTGAAGGTTGTCCAATTCATCTGTGCCTTTCCTACAACATGCTTGTTTCGACAGTGAATAACCCCTCTTTTTTCAGTGAATTCAGACCCATCGCCGTATCTTCAACGTTGGCACGATGCTTTCACGAGATATTAGCTGGTCGTTGAAATACGCGTTTACAACTGTGTAAGCAGACGAATTCATCAACACAATCTAATCAGGTCACCCGTGACGGCTGACGAAATCACCCATCAACTAAGCACTGGCTTGCAATTCGAACCAACCAGGAGAAGACGTGAAGGTGAGCGTGGGTTTCGCGCTAGCCCGATGAACCAATCAGAGCGCAACGGCTATGGAATTGACCCTACTTGGCCACTTAGCGGACAATGGTTTCACGGGTTTTTTGCAGATCCAGAAAAGTCCCCGACTTGTTATTGATCCGCTTCTG
>JTDE01003733.1:17276-40649 GCA_014338405.1 Paragonimus skrjabini miyazakii | reverse complement strand
CTTTGGCTCGAAAGCCTGTACCGCAAGGCAGCAGGAGACACACGCGCACACATAGGCATCAGCATCAACCAATTTGACCAGGTTCCACAGTCACAACCCGAGACATTCGGTACATTCACACAGAGATAATATTTCACAGACAAACCAGTCGAAAGAACAGAGAATCAGATCAGGCATAAGAGAAAATGACAAACCGAACCAAAACACAACTCACTCACACTAAACACAACGAAAACCTCACAACGGACGCATCTGCTTTTTGTCTGGCTGCTCACCTTTGGCCAATCTGACATGGTTGGACCTGCAACGACCAAGGTCGCAGTCAGTACAGCCCGCCGGATCAAAACAACACACAAGTCTGACCACCATGCCAAGGTAGCAGAAAAGGTCAGCTGATATACCGATATTACCACCTACGTAACGCTAGTAAACGGTTACCGATTTAATCTGAGTAGTTAAAGAACCACTTCCGAAGTTTGCTACAGAGATATCGGCTAATAATGGGTCTGATGTTGACCCCTTTGCTCCCCCGTCATTTGTCGGTGCAGTTTGCCGGAAATCTGAAACCGAATGCTGTTTTGGTCCGTCTGTTGGCATTTCTACGCTCATGTACAGTTGCTTTCTGGATAATCGCCCAGAAGCTCACTTATCTTTCCGAGATGTATGTTAACGACTAAAGAGATTGCAGCAAGTGGGACTGTTTGTTCTCCTGATGTGTTTAACCCCTTCATGATCTCAACAGATTTGAACGACTCCCTCGCACTGTGAACTGCTGGTTTTTTGTTTACTAGTTCTCACATCTCAGTTAAACCTTTGCGTGATGTGGAGAATTACCTATGCCCAGGATCGGTCGTTGGGGCATTCCACCTCTATAAATCCCAGACGAACCGTTGAGTCTGGGAATGATGATGTCCACCAGTCCGGCAAACTCTGGATAAACCGCTCTCTCACCAATCTATCCTTTGTTTTCTCGTCTGCCTCCGGCAGGCCCAAATTCAACTGTCGTAATAAGTGTTGATAATAAACCAAGTGGTCTTGAGCGTCTCAAAACCCAGCCCGTTGCCGGTCTTGTTTCTTGACGAATTCCCGAATGACTCGCTCTTGTTTTTTGAGATGATGTTGCAGCTTTGTGTTGGGGAAAGACTATTTTCCCCAAAAATGATTTATTTTTCGAGATATTATCGAAAAATAAATTGTGATTTTGAACTTTACTTTTTCGCGCCACAACGTGCCAAAACTCAATTTTGGCGCACGTTTCCTCGGCGTCTATGATTGGCCCATTCCACTTTTAATGCATCAATTCAAGTGGGATGCTTCAAGGCCATCAAAAGACTATATATATGCAGACGTTCGTCTGCATTGTTACCTTTGGTTTGAGAACAAATACATTCTCAGCTAAGGTCACGGTCTTCTGTGTTATTCTGGGGTTTCCGGGTATTGCTAAGCTCTGTGCTACGTTCCGTGATTTGTATTGTCGTGCGCTAGACATTTGGTGATTATCGTTGACCACGAGGGTCATAACACTTTGTTTGTTTACTCGATCCATAAACAGCCTTTATTCGTCCGGTGGACAGTGTTCTCGATGCCTTTAAAAGTTGTGCCCCGCCTTTGAGTCCGTTGAACACTGCGATCGCCGCAAATTCTGATAACCACTGTTCCACGTCTCTATCCGCGAATTAGCTCGGCCACGGCAGCTTCATTACGTTGCGTTCAGGGGACGACACCAGTGTAGCAAAAAGGTATCCAGCAAAGCACAATATTTATTGTCCAACTCGCTGGTTGTCATGCGACACGCGCACCCACGTTTATGAACCGGAATTCCGGTCCACAACACACCCGGTTTCCGCTCACACGCCGTGTGCACTTTCGCCTGCCATTCCTCGTCCGTTGGTCCGGTCTGGTTGAGCGATGGCTCGTCCTGTCTCCCGTGTTGTCCGCACTCTATCTGCGTGGACTTTTAGACGTACTTTGCTGCCGCGTTGAGGTATTCCGTCGAGAGCTGGGATACTCGCACCTCTGGCTTGGTAATCCGCCACAATAAGAGATTCCTGACGTTTTGTAGGGGATGCATAAAAGATGTTTAATTTTGGCTTCGAAACCAAACACAACCCTTAGGATTTAATGTGTTAACGAGGTTGAAGAAGGGAACTGGTATCAGACCGCCGTGGTCCAGGTTTTGAAAAGAATAAGGGCCGGTGATTTTCGGAGGACAGGTGTCGTTATTTGTTAGTAATGAAAATTGTACAGAGGAGTTAACTTACTTGCATCTGTCGCATTCGCCCTCACCTCGTTGGTAGTTCATTGGGTACGTTGCTGCCTTACCCGTCTGGGACATCTGACGTACTCATCAGGTTGCCATACGGTCACGCCATCATGACCTGTGATGCTTACAGTATTTGCGTACTGCACTTTTGAGTTCCCGTCTATGCGGTTGTCGCCGATTGAGTTTTTGGACCTCCATTCGGATCGCACCTCTCTAGGCGGTGCGGTTCAGGACTGTGGTTCTCAGTGTTTGAGACACATTACAACGTGAGGGTTTTAGTCGAATGGTATCCTCAGATTGTAGCTTCTGATCACCAGGGTTGTTTTACTTGTCTTCTTTTGGTAGTTTTGAGCTAAAACTGATTCAGGACCCTTTTGCCAAGCACCTGATGTAGACCTCCTAGCTAACGAGGCTAATTGTGATTCAACATGCTTCATTCTCATTTCTCTCTGCTCAACATAGTCCAAAGTGTTTGAGATCATGTCTCATGACCGAATGCTCTGGTTACTCTTTGGTCATGGTAACTGGTGATTTCGGGCTCACTACACATTGTTACGCACATTTTTCAGTTTTGATCCACATTAATGGGTTATGTGATTCGGATTGTCCTTGATCTCTGCGGTAGTCCACGAAATAGCAGATTAGTAAATGAACACACATGAAGAAAGAATGTGCAAAAGCAGTCAAACCCCTTGAAATGGTGACAACTTTATTGTACATACATGCCTGCCAGTGATTGAGACACACTATCTTCTCCGTGGGTAATTATAACCGTCGGCGTGGATGGCCGCTCAGTCTCTAACCTAGCGAATGGCACTCTCAACCTTGTTGCATTGAACTGTGAAGGTCTTCGTAGTCCGCGACCACGTCATCACTTGGCCACTTCGTGGCTGCCCTCAACGGTTAGCAGTCACATTGAACAATGCGCTTGGCAGCACACGCTTCGTCGGCGCGCGAAGTACATGATCCAACTAGCTTATACTCCATTCTCGTTACCACACAAACACAATTAGCCAGTTGTGTACTGGCTTACTGGCAGAGGCAGCAGTAGTCGAACACCGAGAGCATGTGTGTATCCTCCGCGTGACTTTGCCAGAGCTGTGTTCCGTAAAAGAAACTGGAGCATGCGTACGCATTGTAAACTCTTCCCTTGTCCGATACTTGGATGTCGACGACATCACAGAAGACAAAAGTTTGCGAATGCTCCGTGTGACGACTCTATTCTCATGGATACCTCGTTAGTCATATAAGTTTGAGGTGTTTACTTTGGTGGGTCAAGTGACCGGCAGTTTCAAGGGGCCTTACTATAACAACAAAGGTGGGGTTGGTGGCAACTTAATCTTGTACCAACGCTTCAAATAGTTCGGCGGTACAAACCACAGACCAGCCATGTGGTTAGCCGGTTAAGCGGTTCAGAGACTGCCTTTTTCCGACCGCCGAGTTACTTATAGTATCGCACGTGTGTGATGGTAGCACGTAATCACCGACGTTGTTTGATGGCGTTCTTTCGAAATAGCCAGGTCTGACATGTTGATCAGGGTACTAACCTCATTACGCTGACTTCTTCGGCTTGAACAGGTTCTTATGAACACTGGTCCATCACCTGTCACGTCTTATACTTTTAACACAGTTCAAGTTGGGCTGAACCCCAAAGTTAGAATCGATGAGATTTACGTATATTATTTAACAAGTTAAACCCTAATACCAAGTTCTAAATTGTTCCATTTTACAGGGCACTGGCATCCTGAAGGCAGGTTTTGCCGGTGACCAAGTACCAAAATATCGATTCCCAACCTAGTAAGTTCCGTTTTCACTTCAGTTTATGTATGCACTAGTATCGGACGACCTAAACATATGCGCGTTATGGCCGGTGCTTTGGAAGGTGAGGATTTTATTGGACCCAAGGCAGAAGAACACCGGGGTTTACTCAGTATACGCTATCCGATAGAACACGGGATTATTCGTGATTGGAATGACATGGAGCGTATCTGGACATACGTTTATGGGAAGGACCAACTGATGGTCAGCAGCGAAGAGCATCCGGTACTGCTTACCGAACCACCCTACAATCCCAAACGAAATCGGGAGAAGATGGCCGAAATATTCTTCGAAACTTTCAGCGTGCCAGCGTTGTACATTTCTATGCAGGCGGTTCTTAGTCTGTAAGTCTGTTTCGCTTCATTCATCTGGTTGCCGTGTGCTTCGTAAACATTGATCACTTGACGGAAAATTTTGAGTTCGCGTATCTTGTTTTGGCCGTTGGCGACGCTTTCGATAACGTTGATAAAGAGGTGCTACTTCCAATTATTGACGAGTCTTTAGCCATTGGTGTTTGGTGCGTTTTCGCGAATATTATTCAGTCTTCCAAGTTTAGTGTACAAGTCTCATCAATATTTGTCACTGGCTTTTGCGTTCACCAAGTTGCACGTTTCCCCTTGATCTTGTTCTCACTTCGTATATCATCTCTATCAATTTATGATCAGAACTTTCAGCCAAATGTATAAAGTGTTAGACATTCATCACCTCACGAAGTTTTCTTCGCCCAATTTATTTAAAATCTGTCCGATCCATGAAGTTGGTGATCGTCCCGTAATCTGTTTCTTGTCCCACTCAGGTGTATCAGCTTGTCTTCACTTAGGAAGAGTAATCGATATATAATAACTGCCCACCTCCTCATGACATTAACGAATCTCTACCTTGATTTTCTTCTGTTAAGTAACCAGAAGCCACTTTTGTTAACGGTATAACATAGTCGCTTTGTTGACGTTTCCACCCGTTTGAAAGCCCTCTCCATGTCCCGTAGTCAAAGTTTCTTCTCATTCTTCAACAGTTCCCACTGGATGTACTGTTTACTGACTGTTTTCTCATGTCGCCGAAGAATTTCACGTTTGCTGCCAGATCTTTAATGCATTTGTTACATTGTGGTAAAATTTCTCCTAAGCTTTTCGTTGGTTTCATTGTTTCTCATCATTTTACATATAACTTCGTTCTCTTCATCCAAGGGTATCCATAATGTTTCTACAACCCCAGCTATATCCAGCTTCTGGTGTTTACTTACACATACTCGGTTTCACCATTTCTTGTTAACTCCCACTCAGCTCGTCCTCCACACAAAGCCGGTCGTTGTATTAACTGTAACTTTGTACAAGAATCATAATTGAAGTGGCTCCCACTAGTGATTTTATCATTGTTGTTAATGATATGGATAAATCTTCCATTTATCCAAGTCAAGGCGTAATACTCTTAAGCTATAGGTAGGCTTTTGTTCACAGCTATCACTGCATTGGTTGTCTTCCAAAGTTGGACATTCGTGTATTCGTGAAAACTCTCAAGTTCTATCTCAGAAGAAATGCGTTCTCAGGCTTTAAACCGAATGTGTGAGGTTAGAAGGTTGTTTGTTCTATATGGGGAATATTGTTTTGCATAAGTTGTTCAATAACTGCACCATACTGAACTCGATATCATTGCTTCACATCCAAGCGAGGCCTTGTTTGCCGCTGATTAAGGTACCCAGGACAGGCAACGGAATACGCACGCACGTCACACTAACTCAGTCAGATCCATCGATTACACAACAACCATTCTACTGAGCAGGCCACTGACCATATCAGTTAACGACTTACCAAGTACATTTCACATAAAATTGATACTGCAATTTCGTATTAAGTATATTGGCCATTTTAATAGAATTATGCAGCACTTCGCCAGGTCATTTTTCAGGATACTGAGAAGCAGCAAATTAAGCGAGAATTGGCTTGCTTTAGTATATTTGAGACTGTCATTATCGTTGCGAGTGCGTGAATAGGTTACCTAAGAACACCACAAAGCGTGTTACTTGTCGTCCCATGGCAATCATTCTTCGATCAGTTCAGTCACATTAATCATTATGTGAGTTTACGGTGACTTTGAAAATGTAGACCCATGTATTTCGCCTACTTGCGATACAGGTTATTTTACTCCCGCAACAGCTCACTGTGCTGCATGGGGTAGCGGATAAAACTTTGGCCAAGTCTGTGATCTTTTTTAATGGTGTGGCTCTCACGCCTATTTGGACAACTTCTGGAAGCTGGTCACACTCGAACTGTGTTATAAATCAAGCGTTGACAACTTTGGCAAAATAAAATAGGTTATTCGTCTGATTGGGGCTTATTTTTCCAGCTTTTATTGCTTCTTGTATGTCCTCTACTTTATTATCTTTTATTCACACGGACTCTACACTGAGCCATTTTATTCTCTGTCCGGTTGTTTTCTAACGTTTTCTTCGGTTGTCTGATTTACAACCAATGTTACGACTGATCAGCCGTAATTTTGTCGCTGGTTTTCGTCCGATCAGTTTTGTGTCAGCCTCCATGTTGTTTTTGTTTCGTTATTTTCATCAGCTATTCAACCGGACGAACGACCGGCGTTGTATTAGACTCGGGTGACGGTGTCACTCATGCTGTACCCATCTACGAGGGTTATGCCCTACCGCATGCGATCGAACGTGCAGATTTGGCCGGACGAGACGTAACTCGGTTTCTGCGTTTGTTGTTACGCAAAGAAGGTGCTGACTTCCATACCACTTCAGAATTCGAAATCGTGCGCCAGATAAAGGTACCGCGGCTTTTTTTGTGTGGTATGGTTTTATGTCCTCTCTAATCAACTTGACAGCTTATTTCCTTTTACGTATTCTTGAGAATGCTGTGAATGTGGAGGAATTACTCTTCCTTGGTGCAAAAGCCGATGCTCTATTATCTTCACCAAAATATCGACACTGAGTATCCATAGCTTCTGATCGTGTGGATCCTGCCTAGTTTACCTCTGTAGTATATCCACTGTGGAAACAGCCTAGAACAACGAACTCCGAGAGGTGGCTTGTCAAAACATTTTTGCGAAGGAAGAAACTACGAGCGATCATGTACCAAATGACTCGTAATCGTAAGTTACATGATCTAACAGTAAAACAACATGTTTCTACTGTGTTTTGCCTCAAGTACTCCAATGTATGTCATACAGTCTGACGCTTTTTGTCTGCTATTATGGCAGACATCTAGAGGCTAAAAATCGAAAGTTCACTTCATCATAAGTACTCTCCGCGCCTGTTGTGAAATAATTGAATGCAAAAACGAATTTTGAACATTTTAACTATCCTCAATTTTGTGGTATGTTGTTTTATTTCACCGTTTGCTCCACGATGTCAAGTTTTTGTGAAGGTTGAGGGAAAGAAATGCCCAGGTTGTTTTACTAGTCTTCTCTGAGGGGACGCCTCTGAGTGCCTCTCTCGTTTTCCCTAAAGGCATTCACGGCCATTGGAGTTCGGTTTGAAGTTGTGATCGAAACTCCACCATACGATTTTGGCCAACCCACTTGGAACGGAAGAAGCACTGGGAGACTCCAGATATGCTCTTATGAGAGCCCGTTTATGTTGTATCTCTTGCCCCAACCAGGTTTTTATCCCCGATCTACATACTTTGAAAACGAACATGTTGACTCCAGCGCCATTAGCTTCCCACTAAGCATCTTCGTGGTAATATATTCACATTTACACGTTCAGTCACAGTTAATTGTGACTAGTGTTCAGGGCTCCTGGGCGAGACACTGTAACTGTCTTGTTTATTCTAGTAGGCAACTACATGACCAGGACTTCCCACTTACGTCAAAGCTGGTAATTTCATTTAGCTGGCTAACTTATGATTTGGTTACTGGTCACTATTCAGTTAATGGTTTGATTACTATAAACTGAACACTATTCATAGCTGTGATCCGCGGTCTTATGCCCCTTTCAGAAACCAGTCAAACGTAATGTTGATCTAGTTGTAATATCTGTGGTCAGATATGTGTCACTTTCAACTGGTAACAACCAAACTGCTTTTGTATTTATCAGTGGCCTCAACTTTTCGTCATATTTCTAGCTGCTCCAACGTACTTATGCAAACTGTTCGTTCTTTAATGATCAGATGTTCCGGATAGCCTAATGATAACAAACTAAACATACTATCGCGAGTTTGGGGCCTTGCTGCTGTTCCTGGTGGGTCCGGACAACTCATTCACATCTTGGCTTCTCACACTTGGTCAACTATCTTGAACATCACTTGGTACGGACACCGAGAGTCTCAATCACAATATATGATTCAACATGGATAGCCTTCCCACCTTTCATATTACTATCTCATATCAAGCTTCAAGTCAATTCACGTCAGTTAGTTTCAGGTCACTGATACGCTTTATGTACTGTGAGAGGTAAATTTTTAGCTTCAGTATATGAAAGACCACAAACTAACTGTGCTTCAGTCACACGACGACAATAATGTTAATCATGAGCCTAATAAAAAAGTTAATGGACCGTCACAATTGGAGTCAATCAGTAAAAATTTATTGATTCAGTTTCGTGTTTTATTCAGAGGTAAGGAGACTAGAGTTGTACAGAAATTAGGCTACATCAAAACTGACGGGAGAATACTGGGTTCGAGTGCTTGCAACTAAATATTTGTACCATGACATAACGAAAAGTGTAGAAATGCATTTAGGGAGATCCGAAGAAACAGGATTTTGTTGTACTCTGTAGGATTTTTGGTACAGACTTTTCACATATTTTGAAACGATAAAAGGCAATAACTTCAACCAATTGTTTACAGGAGGTGCCACTACAACGGAGTCGATGTTTTAGGGATCTAGAAACAACAAACCAGGGAAAACAACTTATGAACAAACATCCAATGGTGAGCACACAGGTGGGAATAAGTGGTGTGTAATGGAGAGAGATTTTAAACGTCGGACGTGAAATCAGAGTTTTTTTTAGCTTGGATGGAGCAGTTAGCAACTAAAAATGACCATGTCGTGCCCTTTCAGAAACTTCCAGCGCCACAAACCTGCATGTGATTGGGCGGAATTTGACCGTTTCTTTTTCAGGAACTAATGTGGTGCGTGCTCTCCTCCAACAGCCTTTTACTTTATGTAAAACACTAAGTGACTAACTCAGCCAGAGGTTGACATAAGAATCAAACATTCCTTAGAACTGTTCGGATAGAAGCCGTCAGGTCCACTTGTTTTGCGGAAATTCGATCGGACAAGTTCCTCAAAAACTACTGAGCCCTCAACAGGAATAGAAAGGTAGTAGAATGGAAACAGAAATCTCCATGGGGGCAGGAAATAAATTGTTCCAAGTTTTGTCGAAATTACTATTGAACTGTTCGACATTGACAGCTGGCATCTTCGTAGAAGAGTTCAGTCCACTCAACCTTCTCCTGGCTTACCTGATCTCGCAACAACACTTATCACTTGGTCATGTGTTTGTGTACCGAATCCAAATTGTTTAGCTCATCTTTCGTTGAATTCGAAATGCATTTTACTGGTTTATAAACTTTTTCCTCCTTCTTGTGGAGTTCCTTAAGGTGAAGAGCAGAAAATGTTTCTGCAAAAATTGGGATTGTTTCTCAAAAGAGCAGAAATTTGGGTAGCTTGTTAACGGGTCATAATATGTAGGCGATTCGTCGTGAGCACACAAGCTCAAATTGATTACTGATGAGTAGTCGAGGATTTAGTTGATTTCAAGTTGAACATCGCCCACACTTGATTGCAGCATTCACACTCAGATAGACCTTTCAGCTCTCTCAAAAGGAAGCACTACACTTGAATTTCGCCTCTTTTCGAAAGAAGCTGACTGAAAAGTCTGTCGGAATGCAAAGGCTGCGATCAAAGGCATGGTGTTTGATTTGAAAGCTGAATTCAGGTGATGATGTCGTTTCCCTAAGTCTGCTGTGGTTGTCGGGAACAGACCGTCGATGTCTGGTTCTACAGCGTGTGAAGAGCTTGTGGTATATCTTATAGTGGACTCTAACATAACGATGGAGTGGTCAGAGTTATCAAGTGCAGTGAGCCTGTGGACCGCAAACAACTGCGTGTTGTTAAGTAGAACTCAGTTGGATACGTATCCAAACATGCAGGAAGGGTCATGGTGTTGAGAACGTTGGGGGTGGTAAGAAACGCGTTATCAAGTCGGTTGGAATTGCCACATGCAATACATAATGTTATGTCAAGAACGTCTGAAAGAGCCATCAAAAAACTATTCACAAACTTGTCATTTCCAAGGCAGAACTGCTCACTTCTCACGTTACGCGTGTGTGACTATTTTCTCATCATATACTTTTGTGTAACCTTAAAATTCACGTGGTACTGTGATTGTTAGCTTTGCTCCAGTTACAATACATGTTTGCAGTTTCGATGTGCTCGTAGCCCTTACTTTTCTACAGTCTGTTTACTAAAGGTTCGTGATTTTTCCTTTTTCTTGTTGTACTCAGCTAGTTTAAAATTTTTCTTAGCTACTTGTTTTCATTGTCTCACTGTCCGAAGCTCCCACGGCCTTTGGGAAGCTTGAGAAAAACAAAGCGTGCTTTTCAGGGTACTGGAAAATTGAGGTAAACTGAAAAGCGGTGCTGGTTTGTGAAATGGTGTAATGGTTTTGGTTGTCAAAGAAAAGTTAGCCAAAACTATCACTTACGTATTGATTGTTCTTTGTGAAACAGATCGAGTGAAAGCGGCAAATTGAGTCATGAAGGCAGTTCGGCTGATACCACTTTTCCCATAGGCAAACAACCCTTGTTTGTGACTTTAGAGTCAATAGCACAACTGCCGTTGAAACCCTCGGGTAAACAGGCTTTGTGTCACGATGTTTCATCTGCTAGGCTGCCCATACTGCTGTTACTAATGACACTGCAGTTCCTATCAGCAAAGAATTATTCCCACATACGTCCACTGCCAGAGTCTAGCCCCATGCAAATGGCGAAGGATAGAATGGAGCACAATTTAAAAAAATAGCAGAAGAAACCCCCTTGCAGAAGGATCAAGAAAACTTTAAACACACCGACAGTGCACTTGAGCTTTCGGCTGATACAAAAGCTCTTGAAATTGAAAAGGTTGGTAATCTCAAGCTTATAAGGTAATCAAATGCCTTACGTCAAAGTGCAAAAGTAAAGACTGTTGTTATGTGTTATTTTAGCCAGCTCATGAGTGAAAAAGCCACACTGAAAATCTGTGCTAAACCCTAAACACTTGTCAATCAATTTCATCTCACTAATTTCCCCCTAGTTCTGTTCGACATTTTACAAAGCATTGTTCACTTTTGTTTGTGCTTTAAAAAATGCCTTCATTCAAAGCATGTGAATTTGTTTGGTTGATTTTCTTTTATTTGTAAATATAAGTTGGAGCTCTATTAGGGTTGTTTTGTGACTTTTAAAAATCAGTTCGTGGTAGTTTATAAATTTTAAATTAACTCTGTTGTCACTCTTTTCATTGATTGCTTACTACAGTGACCGGTTGTCAGTGCTCACTTTTGGTCAGTTTTCGATACTTTTTAGCCACATAGTGGTCATTGTAGCGAGTATCAAACTACAAACCGCCGGTCCTAGGTCTTTTCAGTCTGTATACTACCCGTGACCATTTTTGTTTGTGTTCAGTTTCGAGATCGATGTCTTCTTTCCTCAGTTGTGCATTGGTTGTCCATTTTGGATGCTTCCTATGCCTTCGATCTTGAAGTGGAAAGTTTGGGCGAAACAATTAGCCTGTGACCTTAATCGTTTTTCACAGTGTTCTTTCACTCACTCCAAACTGAATTTGCTCAGAAATCTAATGATTTCTTGTATATGAGCAGAAATCGATAAACTCAATATTGAGAACATGGTGTATACGTGTGGGTGCGTACAAGCGCATGGTTTGCTTGACGTTAAACTAAATGTACGACTCAAAGAACATCTGTATGTTCCGATCGATAGTTTTTTGTGTGCTGTTGTGAACCGCTTCGTTGAACATTATCACAATCTTTCCTTCGCTAACCGTGTGTTTTATGGTTTACTGAACCAGAAGATTTTCTACTGCCCTTTGTGTATTACTTTTCCGTCAGGTTGGTTAAATAAGACTAGATGCAAATAGCTTGTGCCGTCTCCACGGTTTTTTAGTCGGTTTGGGCCACTTGAACTTCAGCATATAATTCATAGATGTATACAGTGGTGCACAATGGAGCTTTGATTTGTTTAAGCAACAGTGAGGGGGTGGGGAGTATTGCTTGATTTTCGAACATTTATTGAAACCCCATTGCTCGGTTGATCGTATGCTCAGCGCAAGTTTACATGCTATTTTGAAAGACCGGTGATTCCTGGTTGTTCTCTAGACCGGCTTTTCGGTTGTGTTTGTGTAAAAACGGGTTTCGTCAAAAATAATCTCCCCTTAGAACAGGATTCCTTACTTTTGGTTGATGTGTTAACAAGAAGGCAGCAACTGGGCACCAGTTTTCCTGTCACGCCTAAATTGCAGTTAGTTGTGGACTTATTAGATAACTACTGTGGTTTATAAGCCGCCGGAAACTCATTGTTAATAACGCTCGGTTGACAATCGTGACCATTAGTTCAAACTGGAATAATACGATTGCTCTTGTTTTCGGGTGTTTAACATAACAGACTTCAGCACATATGACGACGGAAAACAGTGGCATAAAAATTGAAAATATTTTTGTTTATGTGTCGTGTGAGAATGTAAGTCAAAAGGCAACTTAGAGATGCAGGATCTTGTCGAAAATCATTGGTTCAAGACCTTTGAAAAATGCTACTCGTTTAACATCTAGATAATGATACCAGGTAAGCACATTTTCGGTTTGTGACTTAATCACGTCACTTGAGTTTAGATTCCGCTTTTGATGCTGACAAACTGACTTGCATGTTTCACCACTCTCTCTCTCTTGCTAGGAACGTGCTTGCTTCATCACCCTCAATCCGGGTAAAGTGGAAGCGATCGAGGCTGTGGTTTCTTATCCTCTTCCAGATGGGTCAACTCTTGAAATCGGTCCAGCAAGATTTCGTGCTCCAGAGTTGTTATTCCGCCCGGATTTAGTGGGTGAAGAATATTTGGGCATACATCAGGTATGTTTGACTTGGTCACGTGAATTGTGTTAACAACCAACCCGGTATCATGCAGCAGGATTACTTACAATATAAACATTCGAAATGCATCATTGTCTGTTTCTCAAATAACAGTTCAACATTTTCACTTTAGTCTTTTCTTTAGTAACCCATAAAAAGATGTACTAGTTTAGAAGAGAATTAGTTGTTGAAATTTTCCACATCGACGGGGCTCGAACTAGCGATGGGAATAGCAAATGATCTGCTAGCTGTGTTCTGGAGTCACGCCGACACATTGGGATGAGTGAATAACTGAATTTAAACACAAAACTTTTGAGCATTTGTCGTGGCTTCGTACCAATAGTTAAAACATTTTGTCCGCTTGAGGTCCAGATCTTTCACAATTGGTTCCCTTGTAATTTAGCAGATCTTCCACACTATCTGTCATTGTTACAGTGATTTTCTGAAAGTTCCTTGGCAGCATATCGTCTCTAGGTTCATCGAATAGTTCATTAACAATCACGCTGGCTGCTGGCTCTGTGGGGCGATCAACACACTGCTTTTGTCTAGGCTTATGTAAACTAAAATCATTTTAACCAAAGGATGCAATACACAAACAGAACGGTACTGTGATCCTCAACTTTTTTTAAAGCTTACTCCCGATCTGTGCTGTGATTTCTGTTGTTTGAGCTATTTTGGTGAATTACATTCAGTTCACTTTTCCCCACGGGTCAGTTATTTTAATCATTTTGAATCACACTGGTGCATTTTCTTAGTTATACTAAGCACTGTTACTTCTATTATACAACCAATCTTTATTGTGAACTCAGCTGAATATGTTTATACTATCGATGTTATGACCCACTGGTCAACGATAGTTAGAAATGTCTAGCGCACGATAATACAAATCACGGAACGTAGCACAGAGCTTAGCAATACCCGGAAACCCCAGAACAACACAGAAGACCGTGACCTTTAGCCGAGATTGTATTTGCTCTCAAACCAAAGGTACAATGCAGACGAGTGTCTGCATATATATAGTCTTTAATGGCCTTGAGGATTTCCACTTGAATTGGTGCATTAAAAGTGGAATGGGTCAATCACAGAAGCCCGGGGAAACGTGCATCAAAATTAAGTTTTGGCACGTTGTGGCGCGAAAAAGTAAAATTCAAAATCACAATTTATTTTTCGATAATATCTCGAAAAATAAATCATTTTTGGGGAGAATAGCCTTCCCCCAACAATCGATATCGATAGTAATTTGGTCTCAATGTGCAAGTAACGCTGAGATTTAAAGGTATACATTAATAGTGTGGTGCACGTTAATTCACTCGATCAATCGGTGCAGATGCACATGCTTAGATGACTGTTCCATGCATTAGGGATATTAGCTACTCATCTATTGCACTGAGCACACTTTGTTGACGCCACATCCGATTGACGTAGAATACGAGATGGATAGGTAAGTACTTGACGCGAACTACTAAAGGTAGTTAACAGTGGATTAACCGCTGTAGGTTGCTTTCGTCTACCAAGTTGGGGTCCTTACAACCATTGGGTTTTGTGGCTGGGAACGTTAGTGAAGATGGCGGCTAATCGAGTTCAGGAGAGTAAACGTCGTCATTATGTAATGCCATTTTTATAAAGTAAGGATACTTAACTCTTCTTGTCCTCAAGGGCTGTAAGCATATCGCTTTTTAACCATCTGTAGTCTTCTTTCATTGTTAATTTACCCACGTTGCTATGGAGTGCTTGCGTTTAGGCATAACGATTAGATCTCATCCTTTTCTCTGTACATACACTTTTCACAACTGTGTGACGGTTAGAAGTCAGTGTCAATTTCAGACTTCTACCTTTGATGATGATAAGTATCTGATACCAGTTATCTTATCTAAGGCATTCCTACTTATTGCCTAACCCATAAATATTCTGCTCATCGAATTTATTCCAGGTTCTTGCTTATGCGATTCAAAAATCAGACTTGGATCTACGACGTATGCTATATGAAAATATCGTGCTTTCCGGTGGCTCTACACTGTTTAAGGGTAAGTTGTGCTTTTTTTTTATATCCACATATCATTTCCCGTATCTCGCGAAATTTGGGGAATCGGTACTCTTTGGAAGTTACTTGCCAATCGGTTCCACTGATTGTTGTGTGTTGACCAAATCTTGTATAGAAGCCGTTTTGATAAATGTGTGTCGACTCGAGGGCAACTGATTCCACTTTACTGCGTCCGCTGAAATAGACTTTGGAGGTCAATTTAAACAGCCAGACCGATTAACGTAAGATCCACTAAAAAACGGGCCGGTTTCATATGTAACCCGTTTACACTTTGCTATTGGGGCTAAGTACTGTCCACCTTGAGTTTCCAGTTTCATATAAACCCCCTTAACAAGTGGTGCTGCAGATCGGATTCGAGCTTCAGTCGTAGTGCGAAGTGTTATCGGTTCATTTCCCATTCACTCGCATTGGGTTCAAACAAGATCATAAAGGTTTGGAGTTGAGATAATTGAAATGTTATATGCATAATCTTGTAAACTGACTGGCCTATTGTTTTGGGCCACTTGCTCCATTGCTTTTCAGGAGGGACACATTTATATCAGACTGCTCGTTTGTGTGTTTCCTTTCTTAGCCACCACTGTTTACCACAAACGTATTTTTTACAGGGCGACTTTCAACTGGATGTTCCACTGTAATCAGTGTCGTTCCGATTCCCTTTCCACAAGCAGGATAGCCGGAGTGAGGCACATCCTGGAAACCTTTGCGGTATTGGTATAAACCTTTATCCACTATCTTTTCTTGGCACCAACGTTCGGTTATTATCTCCTTGTGAGCTGATAGCTAGGGCCTTGCTTTCCATGATTTCAGTAATATTAACAGGAAACAAATGTTGACCTTAAAATTGGTAACGTTTGCTGGTTTAAGATCAGTCGATTGAACTTCCGTTTCTTTGTCTGACTGTAATTGACAGCTACAAAACTTAAACATCAATGATCGTCGACACATGTTTAAAAATACTAGAACGGAGGGTTTCTCTTACTTGGCTGTTATTATACTTGACAGTTTCTATGAAATCTGCTCTGCGTTTCACTTCAGAGGTCAGCTGGATACCACTAGAACTTAACACCCCGAGGTCAATCCAAACTGATAACGACCGCAAACAGCTCGGTAATGTTTCTATAATAGAAAACACATGGATATCAGCAAATACATAAGAGTAGACATATGGAATCAATATGAAATGTCACATACGTTCGAAGTGATACGTCCCGAGAGAGTTCTCGATCGTCAGTGGTCGAGCATAAGCAAAAAATGTCCAAATTCAAGATGGCGGCCAAAGCGACCTTCACATGGGCACAATTATGTCATAAAGCATACTACTCACAAAGAGGGGGAGTAGACAGTGAGTAAAGAGTAAGTCCAAACGAATGTTACACTCCCCCCTTGGGTTCGAACCTATGAACTACAGGAGTTTTCACCACATAAATTGATGGGAAACTTTCCATTTACAATTTTTGCTCTGGATCAGGAAGTACGAGTTCGCCTTCGGGTTTACACAGCTGCCTCACGTCTCTCTGAAATCGTCTACAGGATATCCTCACGATAACATCTCTCACCAGACCGTCTTGACCTTCATGAGTCTCTTCGATAATACCTTTTGACCAATGACCTCTTGGGGCGCCGAGTTCTAGTAGTAGCACGAGATCTCTCTTCTGTAGGTTGGGCTTGGTGAGTTGCCACCGATGAATAGTCTGTAGCATAGGTAAGTAGCACTTCAGCCATTTGCTCCAAAATACGTCAGCTAGATATTGCGCCACTCGCCATCGCCTATTGAATTGGTTTTCGTTAACCACTGCAGCTAAGGGTACTTAAGGATTTCTTTGAAGCAGCAGTAGTTTGCTCGGTGTTAGAACGTACTGGTCGTCAGGATCATCTGTTTCTTTGACCAGAGGTCGGTCGTTGAGAATCCTTTCAATCTCGAAGAGTGTCGTATGTAAAACCTCGTCAGTTACTGTTTGCTCTTGTAATGTCACTGACAGGATGCGTTTTATCGTTCGGATGATTCTTCCTCGTACTCCACTTCGGTGACTCGCTTTTGGTGGGTTAAACACCCAGTCACAACCGTGAGCTTTAAGGGTGTTGGATATCTTTTCTTCATTCCACGTCCCCGGCAGTTTCTTGACATCCTCGGACACTCCCGTAAAATTCGTTCCGTTGTCACTGTGTTATCTTCGTGGGTAGCCTCGTCTGGCAACAGACCGATTGAAAGCACAAGAATGAATCAGTATTCAACGAGTGCGCCACCTCAATGTGTATTGCCCTCGTGCTGAAACACGTGAAAAGACAACCATAGCGCTTTTATGCTCCGAGTCCTCGTTTAATGCAAATGGGTCCAAAACAGTCAACCCCGGTGGTGATGAATGAGCATACATCCATCTCAGTTCGGTCCGCAGGCAGTGGAGCCATGGCCTGTTGGCACGGCTGGGAGAACCATCGGCGGCACTGATAACAGTCATGTAAACATTTCCGATCGTCTTGTTGGCTATTGTTATCCAATATCGTTGTCGCATAGCCGACAGAATATAACCCAATCCCATATGACCATTGACGTCGTGATAGTGACGAATTATCAGTGGAGTCACAGAGTATTTCGCAGGTGAAATGATCGGGTGCTTCGCATCATAGGGCAAAGGGGGTTGCTGCAGTCGTCTGCCTACACGTAAAATATCATTGAGTAAAAATGGATTTAACCTTTCAAGTGGGCTGTGACCACTACGGAGGACTTTCTTGGCCGATGCCGGATGTGCTTTTGTCGTCTCTTTGTTGCAGTGGTGGGTCTTTAACTCCGGATGTTGTTGCACTAGCCTGAATATTTCATTCGTTGTTTCGTTAAGTTCTGAAGCGGTCAGTCTTCTTGTACAGATTATTTGTCCTCTTTTAGACAGAAATTGCTTATATCGCAGAAGCCATGTGACCGTTCGTAATAGCTTGTTCCACGACGCCAGGTTGAAACCGCCTCTCGCCAATAAGGTATTTAGCTGATTGGCGGAATCTCGAGCGTTATCAATGGTTGTACGGAATAAACAGTCATCCACGTAAAAACTCCACTTTGCGATCCGCAGGACATCTGCATCGCAATGGTCAGCGTTGTCTGAAATGGTCCCTCTCAAAGCAAACGTAGCACAACTGGGAGAGGAAGCAGCACCGAACAGATGGACGCACATGCGGCACTCTGTCGGAGAACTATGCATCTCAGCGTTCGTCCACCAAAGAAATCTTAGCGTATCGCGGTCCTTATCTGGCACGCGAACTTGATGAAACATTGCCTCGATATCTGCCATGACCGCAATTTTCTCTTGTCGAAAACGCAACAATACGCCAACCAAAGAATTTGTTAGATCCGGCCCCGACAGCAGCTGGTCATTTAGAGATTTGCCTGCATACGTCCCAGCGCAGTCGAAAACAACTCGCAACTTGTGTGGCTTAGCAAGATGGAACACGGGATGGTGAGGTAGATACCATCGACAACTAGCTGGCCCGTCTTCAGGGACTAACTCGGCATGGCCCCGGCCTATGTATTCACCCATTACGTGAGAATAGTGCTGTGCTAAGTCGCCACATTTCATAAGGCGTTGTCGTAGCATGTGCAGCCGTTTCAGAACGATGGACCTGTTGTCAAGTGACAGGAAGGATCCAGGGCGCCAAGGGAGGGCTACCTCGTAATGACCATCAGTTAAAAATATTGAAGTCTCCATCAACCCAATAGCTTGACGATCATCTACAGACATTTCCTTTTCCTTTATGGGGCTCGCGTCGATAAAGTCTTGTTGGTACAATCTTTCCAAGTTATCTTGTAGCGCGTCGATGTCTATGAAGTTCACCGCCGTCCAGGCATTGATTGATCTTCCAACTGGGCCCATCAATATCCATCCTTGGGCTGTCTTAATCGCACATGGTTCGTGCTTCTTTCCCTTTCGCTGATCAGTGACCCAGTGCGCTTCTGGGACGTCGCATCCAATTAGTACACCGATGGTTTTGCTGGTGTATGTACCAAACGACATATCTCGTAGATGTGGCCATGACACTAACTGTTGAGTATTCGGACGAAATGTACGTAATTTAGGCAACGTATTCACTGACCACGCTTGCTCAATATGAACGGCTGTCTTAGAATCGATGGAAGCAACATCGAACTGGACGGCTACCGATTCAAACATGGTCTCTTTATTAAGCGTACATAATTTGAGTTGTATCTGGTTTCCTTGCATTCCAAGCTTGGTGACTATTGACTCATCGCTAAGGGTGAAATCTGACCCGTTGTCTAGAAACGCACACGTCTGAACGATATTCTCTCCATAACGTACAGTAACAGGAACGATGGCCAAAGCAACCTGGGGTCTATCTGTAGACGGTTGAGGTGTATCTTGCAGATGAAATCCAACGGCATGGTGATTAGTGACGATGGTTGCTTCTTCAACGACAGTGACAGGTGAATCGGAGTGTAGTAGGCGGTGATGTTTCCGTCCACATCCTTGGGCGCTACAACTCTTATTTGATCTGCATTCCTTAGCCATGTGGTTAGCTTTCAAACACTGGAGACATAGTTTCCTAGTTCGCACAATCTCAAAACGCTGCTCTATAGATTTACTAAGAAATAATGGGCACTGATCAGGGAAATGACTGTCCTCGCAAATAGAACAACGAAGGCGAGAACCTTACACGCTACGTGCTATCAAACCGTCACTCTGCACAAGATGGATGTTCCTCCTGATGCCAACTGGGTTAGGTCGTGCATTCATTTGTCTGGGGCCGTCATATAGTTCAGATTTAAGACTTACTGCAAGCTCACCGTATCTCAAGGAAGCGGCGTCGGCACGTTCTTCCACGTATCTTGTTAGATCGGTGAACTGCGGTTCACGATTAGAACGAGTTATGATTGCGGTCTCGTTCGCCCATCTAAGGTGCAATCCGGGGGGTAACCTCCGAACACTTGTTTCAATAGTTCTACTTGCATTAAGGTCGGAATCGTAATTCAGTTGCCGGAGCGTTACTTCGCACACTGTCATCTGCTGAGCTAACTAGACTAACGCTGCGGAGTCGTTGTCAGTTAGACGCGTACCATCCAGAAGTTAATCAGGGTGTGGTTCTGTCCTAACCGTTTGCGAAGAATTTCCTTGGCAACCAGATAGCCCCGATCCTCTTCGAGAATGATACAATGTTAAATCGAGGCCTTCGCAAGTCCATCACAATATTGTATTAGGTTATCATTCGTTCTATTCTCGACATCTGATTCAAATGCTTTAGTGAAGGACCGGTATGACTTATGATTGCCAGCAAACCGTTGTATTTCTCGCCTAGGTAAGTCTGTCTGACGTTCGGTCGCGCGGTCAATTCAAACTGATAACGACCGCAAACAGCTCGGTAATGTTTCTATAATAGAAAACACATGGATATCAGCAAATACATAAGAGTAGACATATGGAATCAATATGAAATGTCACATACGTTCGAAGTGATACGTCCCGAGAGAGTTCTCGATCGTCAGTGGTCGAGCATAAGCAAAAAATGTCCAAATTCAAGATGGCGGCCAAAGCGACCTTCACATGGGCACAATTATGTCATAAAGCATACTACTCACAAAGAGGGGGAGTAGACAGTGAGTAAAGAGTAAGTCCAAACGAATGTTACAGTTCCACTGGAGTATCATTCTCAAATTGCACCTCCATCCATATGATCTTACGCATTAGCTGAGATTTCCATTGTCGTAACTACCGCCGTCAAGTGTGGTTTGTGGAAGTTAACTATTTTTCGCCATGTTGGAGAGTGGCGTAGGCGGCTGAAGGTTTTCATGATAACCTTAAGCATGGTGCACACATGCCTTCAATTAGAATAAAACAAAACTGGAGTTAACTATTTCCCGCTTGATGTGAATAGCGATCCTCAAATGCATTCCAACTGTTTAACTTCTTTCAAGTAATTTTGAACTACTATGATGGTGCTGTAAGTAGTTTATTCTGTGATTGGCAAAACGAATCCATGACCAACGTGAATACGCAACCTGGTATAAACTTGTCAAGCATCATTCAGCGAGTGTTGCCATTCATGGCTAATGTGGAGTCTGCCGAGTGTGATTGATTGAATCCAATTCTGTTGCTATTATTCCTGGAGATTGACCACAAAGACTATAAAAGCTCATTCAATTACAAGATTGCCCTCGGCATTCTTCTTTGTTTGTTTGTGAAATGAAGTTGTAAATATGTCGCTAACAATTACCTATCAAGAATCCATCGGTAAAGTCAGGTTGGTAGTTCACCTTTGAACCCGTCAATTAAATCTTCTGCTTAAAATATCCTTCAAACATTTATTTAGGCTTGGACCATATGATGGTATCCAATCAAAACACTGCCTAAAATCGATCATGATTGTAACGGCCAGTTCAGTGTCCGGCAGGGTTTATTACCACTGAGTCATTGCTAGATTCATAAGACTAGAACTTATACGGTAGAACCTTAGCATGATATATTTTTGCCAAGATCATTTGTTACTGTACCTGACGGAGCCTACTGCTCGTCTGGGCTCTTTGTTGATTCGTCCATCTGATGGTTGTAGCCTGTTGGAATGACCCGATTTTATAAGTGCAGACTTCTTGCTAGCTAACTGTTTATGAGTATACCTCGTGATAAATATGATCCATTTCCGATACGGGTGTTTGCGCTTTTGTTCTGCCTGATGAATGTTAGTTTTCCCCATGATGTTCATCCCTATTTGGATACACTTATGCGCTCACTTCCTAAAGTGACTCTTTCAATGTGTCTTTCATTTACTCGAATTATCACACCTTTTCGTCAGTTGCTTCATATTTTGTGTGTTACAGGATTTGGAGATCGTTTAGTTTTGGAATTGAAACGACTTGCTCCGAAAGATGCTCGTCTTCGTATATCGGCTCCACACGAACGACTCTATTCCACTTGGATTGGTGGTTCAATCCTGGCCTCGTTGGATACATTTAAACGTATGTGGATTTCTAAACGAGAATACGAAAGTGAAGGCGCACGTGTATTGCATCGGAAGTTGCTCTGAACACGGATAAGCCTACTTACACACACAACCTTCGCCCGGTACTAGCCGCCTCTTATACAACCTATTATTGCTTTCTGACGAGCACATCAGCCGTTTCTCTTTTTGGGGTTTGTCTCATTGTGACAGCAAGCCATTCCTTTTTCTGCTTTCTACTCGCATTCATGCGCAACTATAAATGTGTTTGCCGGCTGTTTGAGAAATTGGAAATTCTGCTGCCATCATTTCATATCTTATCTTTATATGTATATCAACACTCTGACTCAGATCTGCGCGGATTTCGTCTGTGTGATTTCCGTTTATCCCGAACTTTGTTGGTTCTCACGATACATTACCGTTTGTCGGTGGCTAAACAGTTAATTTCCCTGTCCTTGAGCACACCATGTCCAATTGGGCTGTGACCGGCATTGACTTTTTAACCACATGGTCATTGGCGTTACAGCTTCTTATTGTAAACCCACTCACCGGTTTTTGCATAACGTGTTTCTGGTGTACGTTTACCTGTTGTGGATGTACTTTCTATCTGTATATCATGCCACAATAATCACACGTGTGGAAATACTATAATCCTAATGAAGGTTTCTGGTGGAAAATTTTTCGGTTTTAAACTGTGTTCCCCCATTGTTTCAACGTATTGGAATGGGATTAAAATTACCAGATTATTTTGTAATCCTCCTTCATCATTTAGGAACGTAAACGTAAAGGAAGACATTGTCGTGTTCAAGTTTACTCCTCCGATTTGAAGAAGGGTGCACGCCCGCGACGTATATTTATGAGTTTGACAATTATATTTTTGCTTTGCTGACGACTTTTCGCTTGGCTGCTCTATCAGCCGTGACCCTCGCTGGTTATCGACGAAAAATAATCTCATTCCTTCATCACACCTGTGAGTAATCGCAATTCATCATCATCATAACAGCCAGGAGCCTGACCAAAAAGTACTGTGGCTCGGGTTGCCGCTCACCTCAACAGTGACGTGGAATATCCTAGAAGAAAACGTTATTAAGAAGGTTGAAAATCAATAAAAGAAGACTAAGCGAAAGAACTAAAAGTAAGTGGTATGGATACAGGTACGCCATTGACTGCGACACATCGCCATCTCGGATAGCGTCTCTAATCAGTGGTTTGAGTGATCACGAGGACCTCATCCAGGCAGGCGACACCTA
>JTDE01003733.1:3041-14452 GCA_014338405.1 Paragonimus skrjabini miyazakii | reverse complement strand
TATTTGCCAGAGCAGCCTGCTGATCGACTTGTCGGATAGTGCGGACATTGAAGGCGTCAATGTTTATCAGTTGTCTTGGCCTCAGAAAACAATTATCGCCCGAAGGCATATGGAAGGCAGAAGGAATAGGGGGTAAAGCAGTAGAAGAAGGTCGAGATTGGTCAGTAATGTCACTGTCGCGAGAACGATAACTTCCGGTCGTTTGGCCGCTGAAGAGGGTTGACTTGAGGGACCCCACCCCGAGTCTCTGACTCATAAGTCTGACCTGCGAGACGACTGGATATGGGGTTTTCTTGGGGGACCCTACCCGGAGCCAATGACTCAAGAGTCTGACTCACTTTGCAGTGAGAAGCTTGCCAAACCCGAGGGCGTTGTGAATAAGACATTGATGTCTGGTTCTGAGCACTGCTGCGCGCAGTGGATGTATTCGAAACTACTTCAGGCTTTTAGGTGATACCAAATGTTTTTCGACCGTATTGAATAATACGCCGGCGGTCACGGTCAACCGTTGGGCGATCGGAGTGCTTTCTGTTTGAGGGTACCTTTTCTAACCACCTTCTTCCTGATACGGAAGACAACAGTGCTGCAACTATAAAAATAGTTCTGCTGTATGCCCATAGGACCGTGCCTCACTACCTAAGCACTCCTATGCGGTCAGTAGTGCGACATCCATTCCCGTGAGGGTAACTGATTTTCGTCTGACTGCTCCCCTTTGGCCTGTCCGACAGGGTTGCACCTGAAAGGACCGGAGTCCTAGTCAGCATAGCCCGCCGGATCAAAACAGTATACAAACCCGACCACCTCGCCAAGGTAGCAGTATAGGTCGGGGTAATCGCAATTATTTCCCTACCATTTTGCCGTCGGTCTCGTTTGTGGGAGAAACGGTTGACCTCAGCAAGATAGCTTTTAGATTTGCGCCTGCGAGAAAAACAAGCTGGACTGAAAATCCGCCGATTTGTTCAACGTGATCATGGTTTCTCTGATTGTGCCACTTCATCCGTCTGTCTTGCGTAACTATAGTACCTTACATAACTGTTTGTTCTTCAAAAAAACGTTGAAACCTTCCTGATTTATTTCAAAACTCACGCAATGTATGTTTGAATTTGACACTTGAAGGACTGCTACGCAGTTTTTTTTTGCACAGCGGAAGCTAGCTGTAAGAGTACTCACGTGATCCTGAAAGTGACATCCTCCGGACACTTATAGTGGTCTTTGAAATTTCTCAACTCCCAGTATCGCTGATCCATTCTGTTTATCCGCGGCCCAAAGTGGGCTTCTCCTGGTAGACGCCCTTAAGAAATCCACGTTTTCTGAATCCACCTCTATGGGATTTCGCTACGCTAGTGATTTGGCAGCCTATTAGAGTTGACTACAATATCTCCAGTTTAAGATACTTCGAAAATCGTGTGTTTTTCATTTGAACCTAACCACTCTTAGGAAAATTGAAGCGCCGAGTTTATTGCATACTGGTCACTAATCAAAAATGCCTAATTATATACCAAAGATTCCATGTTCGTTATGAAAGATAGGACTCTTGTCTATTTGTTTTATCTTCCGGTCTATTTTGACTAATAACAAAACTTAGTCATGTATGTTTAATTACAGCGAGTCCCCCGGCAACTACCACGTTTGTTAAAATAATACCAGTCATGTATAAAGTATACGGTACTGAAAGGTCGCTTTCTCAGTCCTGGCATTAATCATCATTTTGACGCGCATCCCTCTACACATTACACCACTAGGACATTCCTCTTCAGGTTGACTATTGTGTCTAGCGCTTGTTCACATCGTTGACGAAGATGAAGATCACAACCGGGCTATCTGAACAAAAAGAGTGGCGATCGTCATAAATTTAGTTAGTCATTCGAAATCCGATCACCTCCTAAAGTCGGAAAAAGTTCTAGTCACTCAGATGGCATGGTGGAAAGATCCGTCTACAGGAAGCCTACCTGGACAGGACAGTATATGCATTTCAAAAGCTTCTATTCAGTGCATTATACAAACCTATTGACAGACACTCTGCAGGCCAACGGGACACCTCCTGCAATTTATTACAAAGTACAGCAGAGCCGTCATCCCAACAGTAGTAGTAACGGCGGTACCGAAAAAGACGGTGTATTTAGTACTCCTGTTTCTAGGGGACAGCTGGTCAACAGTGAAGAGGAAGCGTCTAACAGCCAATGTATTCAGCATTTATAACGCTGTAAAACTGTGTATAGTGCAGCGAACCAGAACTCTGCCAGTTTCCTCGGTTACGAACAGTCTACGTCTGTCATTTCCCACTGTTTATAAAAATATTCGTGTGGCTGCAGTGTGAGCTACATAAGGAGGAAAAACCAACAACTAACTGCTCGTATCAAGGGACATGTTCCCAAATGGATGGACACTCAGCTAAAAACTCTGTATAGATGCCGACAGACGGCACTCAGCACCATCAGTTGCAAGGCGCATAATCCAAACAGGACAGAGTCAAAGTTCCTGACTCATTCTGTGACTTTTCGGAGCAACCGGAAACATACTCCAGTTTGACGAGGCTTTGGCTATCAAACATCGCAGTCTCCCATGTGTGTTCTAAAACGATTTGTGTTGATACTGCAACTACCCTGGTAGTCGGCATTCCCACAACTTTGAATTTCAGTTTTGTGCCTGTCTGTGTGCTCCCTTAAATCATGACTTCCACTCTGTGGAATTTTGACTCGTTTAAATTTGTTTACATATCCATGCGTAATCTGTAAGAAATGTTACTATGGGGAACACTACGTGAATTACACCTAGTGTTTGCCAATCGGCAGTATTATTCCCGTAACGTTGGATAATGAGTAAAAAGCGAGACTGTAGTATTAATGTGTTTCTTGGTGGTTGGCCTACCGCAAGTCTAAAATAAGCGTTGTGGCGTGGATCGTTCAGTCACCACTTATAAACAAGACTACATTTAGTGTTTGTGAGTGTACTTTCGTTGGAGGTGTGTAGCTTCACACTGGCCGGCAATGCTGCCTTTTGGCGGAACAAAACCAGTCGTGCACGCATCCGCTTGCAGTTTCATATTGAGATCAAGAGTCTCCGTCTGATTGTTCGATTGAACTGGATAGATATCAATTGGAAACCCTTTCAATTGGTCAAATATTTTCCAAAGGTGGAGAAAATTAGTGCAGTCCTTGCACAATCGATTCTCAGACGTTTAATCTACATCTGTAGATGGTGTTCAGCTGGAGACGAACTGGGTATATCTCGAATTAAAGTAACTAAAACAACAATTTGCTATCCCTCAGACATCCTCAACTGTTGACTGATTTTGATACAAACAGTTGGTCCCGGTGGCTACCAGCGCAGTGCGGACGGCTTTGGTCCTGATGAATGTTTGCTCGTTTGCAAACCAACCAACCACAAAATAGCTGATCGATTTCAGCTCATGAGAGATGAGTGCGTAACATACATCATCTGATGATATGGTACTCGGGAAAGGGCTGTAGGACCGTCTTCATGGGACGCCGGAACTAGATACAGAACAAAACATTCTGAAAGATTTCACGAACTTCGTAGAAGACATCAGAATAGTTCTCAGAAATCGGATGGCGGTGGCAGCAAGGTTGTTGTTTACAATAAACCACGTCAGTGAAACAACGTTTAAACTTCTCAGGTCGATTGACTTTAGTACAACCATATTGCATGTTAACGACAAACGGGGTATCTCATTCAGGTTGATTTTGTCCGTTTGCAATTTGTTCTGACAGGAACCTATGAACTGGATGAACTGTTCACAAGATAAATATGCTTTAAAAGGCATTTGATCTCACAGACTTGTTGTTAAAAGCGATCACATTTATCGATAAGTGATAATCTTTCATGATGCTGAATTCGTGTTCATTAATGTACTTGAAATTGTGACTGTTGTTTGATTACATAGGCTCTCAGCAAATATCGATTCCTATCTCGTTGTCTTAATTGAGTCGTCTCATGTGTGTGCGTGTGTGTGTACAGTATTTCCTTCGGGTTTACACCGGATACGTGGTGTGTGAGTGGAATCACAAGTGGTGCAGTGCAAGCCACTTGGGGTGATGGTTTAAAGCGCAGGCGTCCTTTGGCTTCGGTCACTGTGACAGGCTAATCCGTTTCGGATGCCGCCAACCATATGTGTACAGTTGATATTCTCTTCTACTTCCAAGGGAGGTGTTTCATCGGAGGCGATTAAATGATTATGGGAATTCCTCTAGCTTCAATTCTTATGTATATTTCCCTGACCTACTAGAGCACAATAGCCAGTGGAGAACCTGATCAGTTCACAGCTGACTTCATTCAGTCTATAGGACCGATTTGATTTCGTCAGTGTTGGGGATTCTCTTAATATCAGCACAGTTTCCCTAGACATTACTTCTCTGGGAATGAACGCTTCATCAGGATAATTTACTGAGTATTTGTGCAATCACATCAGGGGCAGCCAGATTGGCATCAATACTCCTCACAAAATTGAAGCAATTCATATCATTCACCGTTTTTAGTGTGCATTTTCAATTAAAAGTTAAACAGACCAAATTATGGTGTAGCAGTGAGTTCGTTTGCGAGTCCGGTACTCAGATTAAAAACAACTGAGCTCTATGACATTATCGGTAGTTGCAATTTCTGATGACTATAATCCAAAACGGTCATAATACCCAGACCTCATGGGTTGACCTCAACCATACCTGTCCCAAAGTTAGATTCGCCATCGAACTAAAGCAGAACGACAAGCTACCTTTCGTTGACTTAGCTTCGTTTCGCCGAATAGTTGAATTTGTACAATTATCCCCCGTAGATAAAACACAGGGGTTTACTGTTATACATATTTGAAGCAGGATAGGAACTTGGTTTTTTATGTGGGAACCGGACTACACAACTTTTGTGAGCCGGACACTTTGGAGGAGGGATTGAAACATGTTTGAAATGTACTTACTCGAGTTATCCACTAATCATGAGCAGCGTTAAACAAAGCGTCGTATCGTACAGACAGCGAAATGCAACCCTCTTAATCTACCCATCACACAAGACAACACACATTAGCGTATCGTTTAGTATCAGTCCCGTATTGACATCACACCCCAAAGTTAACTGACCGAGATTTTGTCTTTCTGTATCTGTGCTCTAATCTGTTATTTTCAGACGGGGTGCGTTAAAAGAACTGTAAGACGGCTATCGGGAAGATTTTTCAGACACCTTTCGAAATGGCTTTGTTAAGGTTATGGAAACCGATTGATTCCCACCTAACAGATACTGATTATGAATTAGACATGAAGAAACATTCCAAATTATTTACAGAATTTGTCATTGTCAATCCGGAGTTGTCGAAGTGTTACTGTTATATATGGCAGAAGCTGTTTTTGCCAGACTATGATCCATGCACATATGCGCAAAAACCGTTTTTGCGACCCATCCGTCCGTTTTGTTCGATCATATTCCGGTCGTTTGAAGCTCTAACACGTGTGTACCTTCCAACACAAACGGGCACGTGGACCATCCTCATGCATCCACTAATACTTCCCGTCCGCCATCAGTAGGCTGTGATCCACACCGCGTCTCCAGCCATTTTTGAGTTTTACGTGTTTTGCACGTATTTTAGACAGCTGTAAAAGCCGTTTCCACGACTGACTGTGAATTATAGTGGAATACGAAAAACATATCGCTGAGAACTTATCGAAGGTACGCAGACCGCATTACCCTGATTAATGACATCCTGCAGCAGATTAATACATTGGTGAAAAGCTGATTTGTTGTCATAACCTGCGATTCGCAATTGTCTGTCATCTCCTGGCTTATGAATCCAACTCAGGTCTGACAGCACGTGAAGCCACTCAGTTTATCAAAACTCTAAATAAGTAGGCAATAACTTATGGTGTGGTAATTTTGTCTCGGTACAACACAGATTGGGCCTAGTAAGAAGCTTTCTAGATTTAGCTAAGAAAATGTGCACAGTTGACATAATCGGCGCGGAATATCGACGTTCAGTAGATGCGTTTGTGACGTACAGATATTTACAGTAGTTTATAACGAACAAAACACAGTATTGGTCAACTTCTTTTTAAGTCGCCGATGTCAACCCGATCTTGTAATGACGATCAATTTCTGCTGTTCAACCAAAACCAAATAAGTTTTGTCAACGACCCTCATTAACGATCACCTGTCTGGTCTCCTCATTGCCCACCTCAAGTAAGAATGTTCATGTGGGTTTGGTTCTATCTGCGTATGGATTACGGGTGGACAGCTGCGTACCAGAGCGATGAGGCAGTTGGACTTATTAAAAGCAGCAAGCTAACAACGATAAAAGAGACAACCGGACTTAGTTAAAGTCGACATACTTCGATTAGAATCACGGCAAAGACGGTGAAATTTGTTGGACGGAGAATATCCCCAGATTACTACGATCATCATGACAAGAATACGGTCTTATTATAAATGAACATTGTATTGGCACAATTATACATAATAGATCTGATCACATTACTAAGCAAGCGAACAGTGTACCTAAGAAACTTCCATTAATTTAAATACTGACTAATTCTCTCGTTCAGGCGATTCATCACTATAAAACAAAGCTATTAGAAGATCAGGACAATTCACTCACGTATCTGAAGAATCTCGCTCAGTTTCTCTCCTAGGCCGTCCCGCACGAGCCAAGCGTCAACGCGTTCGCGAGCCTTCATAATCACCTTCGTCATCACCTTGCGCATGTTTTCCCTCAAATTTTCGAGGCTCTCACGCTACGGAACCCAAAGTATACATTTAGTTAAGGATGTGTGCTATTCTTACCAGCTTTGCACGTGATGACTCATCGGGTCGTGCTCTACATCGGGAGATCAACGATTGGTGTGTAAGAAATGGTCAGTACAAGTTAAACTCACTCTACATAGACAACAAATAGTGCAACAGCGAGACAAGTGACGAGAATGGCTTTCATTGTGATCACGAAAAAGTCTTTGTGCATCACGGACCGGACGTGGCTCTATATATTGCGGTGTACAATGTTTACTTAAATGCATCCGTGTAGGCAGTGTATGTGCACATCATGTGACCAACTCCAGTTAGGTTTATGGTCAAGACATTAATGACGGATAAACAAACTTCCCGGTTAATACCGAATAAGAGACTACATACTTCGCGGAATTGTTTCCATTATCAGTTGGTATACACGAGGATGGAGTAGTACTGCTGGATATGACGTTCTGCACCGCGTTACGCGAACTGAAACAATTCCTATGAGAATATTCGATTAACCCGCTCTACTCGGCTGGTTGTACTACGATGGTGTCCTATTAAGTTCATCTTTCATGTAACCGAAAGAAAGCACAGCATATCTGGTTTGGTTTTTAAACTGTTGCAGTAGTTCTATTACGGCTTTTGTTGGTTGAACGTGTGCTATTGGTTGATTTCCGTTTGTTTTGAACATAAATTCAGACTCGAAAAACGGCAAGTACGAATTCTGATGGCGACCCCGTCAATACTGACTGCAGAGTAGAACCCGACCATATGTGATTCTGGGATTGTTCTATGAACACCAATGAATAATTGAACACTAGTAAGTAGAAAAGTAATTGATTGACCTAGTCTGAATATAACTCACATTTGGTCATAACTGTTGCGTTCCTATAGACTTCCCAGTCAGCTCCTTTTAAAAAGAAGCACTAGACTCGAGGTTCGTTCTTGTTAGGACTGGTCAGTAGTGCTTATTCTGGTCACGTACGAGACTAGAATTCCGGTCACGTTTTCCTGAAGCAGCCGTGTTGACCATTACGCCATTGACCTCACATTAAGCTCGACTGAATTATCATTTGCAAACGCTTAGCCACACTCGCTCGTGAGTAATGGTCTGATAGCTTGATCATCTCGATAGGAAACACAGTAACTCTTCTGTTAACTCCAATCAATGACCCCACGACAAGGACTTCTCTGCGAGTGAGGGACTACTCCTATACCCACTGGTTAGAGTATCTGGACGTGTATTGTTAAAGTTGTCGGCGACTCCGCAGTGACCTTATTGTGATACACTGTATTTTACGAGGTGACATGAGAGAGGATCTCAGAGCAAATGTCTCTCCGAAATAAGCACAAATTCCGAGGCTATCCTATCACGATTCACAAGTAGCGACCAACACGACTTCACTCTACATTTCGTCTGTCTCGACGGACCGTCAAGTGGTGCTGGCATCCAAGTATATGGTCTTTCAGCGGCTCCCAGATGCGCACTGGAAGAAGTAAGATACGTAACATCCTGCTGATTCCGGTGAAGGGGCTTGCACTGTTGGTGGCTCCCGTCTTCCATCAATGAATATGTAAACGCTCAACCACATTATTTTGCCAGTAGTACCCAGATTGCCTGATCGCTTCGAGAGAGTGTCACTAAGTATTCTATCAACTCCAATCGATGCTTGTTTTCGGTATGGGCTGATTGGGAATTCGACGGTTAAGATCGATTGTACGTAATATTCAACTTATAACAATTGAACATTTCCATATTTAATCTAGTTCTGTTAGATTATTCTGCTTAATCAGCTCTAACCTACATCCATTATTTCATGCACAAAGACAGTTGTTTCGCAGACATGCGTAAACGCCAATTCAATGAGAGTGTTAATAGCGACGCACGAGCTTACACCTCTTGTGATTCTTGCTAACATAAACACTAATTCTACTGCTGGGTTTAGGGGATTGATAAAATATGTGGGTTGTCCTTCTTGTAGTAGACAATTTAAAAAATACAGTCAGTTCTGTGCTGATATCATCTATCGAATAAAACCATCGATTTTGCCGAGATCGTTCTCGTATGTTTCTACATAAAACGTCGAATTTGCCAGGTTTTGATGAGAGAAAAGTTTCACCACAAAATGTTTTCGTACAATAGTAAACAGTTGGATCAGTCAAAACATGGCCGTCGCACAGATACGCGACTACGTCTCTTCGTGTCTAGACTGGAACCGTGATGTAGTTTGTACATTGAATTGTGCTCAGTTTGAAGTGATCACCACCGTTGACCATTACACTCAAATCGATATGCTCAAAAAATCGACAAGCTGCAATTAGTTTTCCACTTTTATAATCGAGATAGTATTTTGACATTGCGTGCAATGAATCTTGTGGTCGAGAGATTAAACGGCATAAGTCGTAATGAATAACTGCATCACATCTCTTGAAAACAACCGTAAGCATAAGCTGACCGAAGGAAGAGGGATCAAATTAACTCTGACTCGGAGAGCCGCACTGACTGACGTATTTACGAGAAGCGTCTTATGTAATAGTAAGCCAGAGTTGACACTAAATTTCTGGACGGCTACAACGCATTGTTTCACAAAGGTTTGGTCTTCATTCACTTATCGAGAACGTAGATAAATGCAACTTCTGGAGAAGTACCACAAAAACCAACGAATATGTCTAGCTGATAATCAAATCATTTACGCAGATCAGTACAACAGAATGAACTTCACCGATAAAAGGAATCTTATTTTGGAAGGTCTATACGGTTGGATGTATTGTTCTCATGGATTGTCTCAAGGGGCGATACCTAGAATAGTTGGGCGTTTAAATGTGATACGTTGACGATCTGGGATGCTTTTGTTTCATGTACTAAGTTGGGATTGGTGTTTTGCACCAAATACTGAATTCTCAACTATAAATTTGGACTCTTCTAATCAACTGATGTCACGTGTGAACCAAAATGCAACGGCGAATATGTAATATTTCGACAGATGGACCACAAATACAGCTCAGGGGATGGACCTGTAAGAGTGACCTGGTCATTTGTGAGCCCTATCTCAAGCCAGCTGAGAACCTCTAGGAACTACTGTCCAGGTATGTCATTGCAAAAGATTGTTAGAGGTCAGCTGGCAACCATGGACCACACTGATTGAAACACAAGTTGAAAGTTTGACTAACCGCATGACCAAGCGTTATGTTGAATTTCTGGTATTAAACGGTCGGCATTTACACAAGTAAGGTTAAGCAGTGACATCAGAAATCAAATGACCTCGCGTTTACTTGTGGGACACCCGGTTGTTAACAATCTTACTATCTAATATTGTATAAGACCACCTTGTCCTGACACTACGTTTGCACTGAAATACGCCATTTTGTTCGTTCGTGAACAAAACCGACTTGATCTACCCTCATTAGGAATAACTTCGACATTTAACGGACGGCCATGTGTCTCTGGGGCAAATCTGGAGTCGGTCAGTTTCTGTATAAACGTTAGCGAAATGATAGACAGACTGAGAGGAAATTTTAACCTCAGTAATGGTGTGGATCTCTAATAGTTTTGTATCGTTCTCAGCGCCACATTTTGAGTCACCGCCCCGGAGCCCAAAAAAGCTAATTGGGCAGATCTCTATAATAGTGCCTCATCATTTTAGGACAGACAACTCAGCCACTAACCAGCCTACCTCCTGCTAGCACAACTAAATAGGGATCTTGATCGAACAACGGATCACTTCCGACCATGGGTAGATGATTTTGTGCCACATTGATGTCGATCACTCACAACTTGAACGGACCACCAGTTGACCACACATGTTACAACAGCACACCAAGTTCAACGCGTCAAGTCATGAATGAATCGAACACCTGTTCATCAATAAATGGAGACTGCCGGCTCGAGTGTTACGTCAAGGAGACAATTAACGTGAAGTGACGAACATACTATCAGTTCCCTCAGGGTTTGACGCGTTGAGTGTTCCGTGTGGCCACGGTGTGTGCAGATGACTAACAGTCCCATTTATATTGTGTAAAGTCATTAGTGAGTAACAACAAAAGAGGTTGTTCGTGAAGTTTTGGCTCAAGTAAACAAGCTATGCTTACAGGCTGTAGGCTCATGGGTTCGTACTTAAGAGAAAGAGATGTTTGCTTGTTTCTTTCGCTCTGACTGTCGAATAATTTATTATTGAAGGTTTACAAATTTTAGGGAAAAGCGAACGAGACAGAGTATGTTGCTCACTAGGTGTCGTCTCCGTCCGTCACGATTAGTCTCATCTGTCGGGCAATTGTTATTGAACCTAACCGTGGTATTTGTTTGCGTTGATCTTCATTCCAAGATGCCACCTCATAAATAATCTCGTGAGTTCGATTAAGCATCATTTAAACGGTTGACCAATAAAAACAACCTGTCGCCTGATAAAATTAAATGAGGATCTCATTAACCCAAGTAGGGCACAGTAGCTAACCAGTTCTCGTGGGCCTCGGGAGGTTAAGTGCGTGGCCTATTCTGCTAACTTGACCTGGTGGTGAGATTTATGTAGTGTATCGATCTGCAGTTCTATGCTGATTAAGACTATGACCATTTGAATTACAACCGTGACAGGCGAGCCAAAAGGAAGCAGACAAACAGAAAGCAGTTACGCTCCCGAGATCGTTTGTCGCGCTGCGGACTGCGTAGGGATGCATGGATTGTGACACGTTGA
>JTDE01003732.1:34324-48234 GCA_014338405.1 Paragonimus skrjabini miyazakii | reverse complement strand
AATAGTTTCAAATTGGCAATAATAATCGTAAATATAATTAGCTCCAGCCCAGAACTAGCTTTTCTGCAGTAGTAATAACACACCGAGTGAGTCAACGAAGTTGTAATATGGTCAGTAGTATGCACAACGTAATTGTTCATACAGTTAAACAGCATTAACACGATGTTCACTTAGGAGTTATGATCAGTACATGCAACCATCTTTTTGCTTGTATAGTTAAGCTGTGCTCGTGTGGTGTTCTGGGTTGGCTCATCTCTAAAGTACTCGAATGAGCAGTGTGCTGGACCCTGACTGATATCCTACCGTTTGTCATACAGAGGATAATTCAACTAGACATAGTTTTTTGTATAAACCTGAATACTCAGCTGATAGGCGATGTGCAATTTTTACCCCGCATCTTATACCGGACTGTAGAGATGGACTTCCGACAGTTTAGATGTTATGATTGTTTGACATTCTACATCTGCGACTGAAAAATAACATCAGATTAAATACATGCTTGACAACTACCAATAGCCTATGGGAATGCAACCCTTCACTGATGCGACTGGGACGTGGAAAGCTAGTTTACGACTCAACTAACGGCTAACGACCACTTAATCGTAAGAAGGCAATTTCACTGGCGGTCGTGCATTCGACCAACAATTCAGACAACGCATGTAGCGATGGTTGAATCAGGTGAATGTCCAAAGTTGACTGACGAAATACACACACGAGTAGGAGTGTCATCGTTGATGTGCACACAGTTGACAGTAAACGAGTGGATATAGCGGGATCACTCGTTCGTGAAAATTCAACATTATGTCCAACAAACGGCTGTAAGCGGTGATCGTGAACAGATATCATCGTCAACAATTAGGAAACTGATTGATCGGCTTAACAAAACAAGTTTGGTGATTGATCAGAACGAAGTGGTAGGTCAGGAATAGCTACGGACAATATAGCAGCTTTCAGTCATTATAGGCGGCCAGCTGCAGTTTGCTACATCGTCTAAAAGCCGTTTGCTGGTGGCAAATTCTAAGAACATACTTTCCCAGTAAGGCAACATATTGGACAATAGATTCAGATTTAACAAATTTAAATACCACCACGGTTGGCTGAGGGGGGGGGGCGTCACTGGGTGAAAGTACTTAAAGTTGCATCATTGTTCTGTGTTGGTGAATGAGATGTGCTAATCAGTTACGTGTTGGCTTTCTGCGTTCCGAACGCCACCTCAAATGAGGGACTTAAGGTCTGCCGAGGCTTTTGGCTCATGGCAGCATCGATGCTCGATTGTCAGTCATACAGATAAGGGTTGCAGCCTCGATTATTGCGATGAGTTTTGGATACGTTTGAACAGTCTGACAATAAGTAGACCATGTGGGGTATTTTTCCACATTGCTACCAACATTTTGTGTTTTACTAGCCGGGGTTTCTCTCTGCAGTCTGGCTACGGTGCATGATCCGTAGTATTGTGAAACTGGTTTTTCCGTCTGGGAGTTTGTATGCTCTTGTTTAGGCAGGTGAGGCCTTTTTATGGTATGTTCACATATCACATCTTCAAAAGACTCGTGCATTTTTTCTAAATTATAGGACCCAGTTGTGGGGTTATCTTTACTCTCTGGTAGTGCTGATTCTTCGATTTTTCCAGACTGCTTATTTCATTTGTCGAATACATGAAGTAATTCCCCAATCCGCAACATGTTGGTTTGTCCGGAATGCGCGATCCATTGGTCAGTTACTCAGGTTGCACAATCTGTCTTGCTGATGACGCCTTACTTTCCCTTACAGCCTGGTTGTTAGTTTGCAAGGTGTATGCGCCTTGATGTTGTATGCTTGAACATGGACGTAGCTATTTTTAATAGTTAGGTCCCCTTCTCATTCTTTCTTTCTTCTCTCTTCCTATATAGGGTTTTTTCTTTGTGGTTGTATGGCAGTTAAGCAACAGTGTGAACCACTGATGTCTTGTTGTCTGTGATTTTTGAGTCACGCACTCCGTATGCAGTCTGAGCGTTTACCGTATCAGGCATATACTGAGACCACCAACAGTTGAGTAACACCGCATGGTGGTCAAGCACATTATGGTCACGGAATATAAAGGCTCTAGCGATTTTGTTGCATAGAATGGGCAGATGTCGTCTGCCCTGCTGCAGTCCTTGTGATCACTCATGTCGCTGATTGGAAACAGCATCAGAGATGACAGTGCTACTGTCAATGGCGTCGTTGCGCTTACACCATTTCTAGTTTGTCTGCTCAACCATTGTTTTATTTTCTTGCCCTTTTTGGTAGAAAATTTTCCTCCAGGTTATTCCACATCATTGTTGTGTGCGGCGGCTCGAGACGCAGTCGGGCTCATGACCGTTGTAGATGTGTGAATGATGTGTCCGGTGTCACAGAGCCGTTGCGCTCAACTGGGGATCTGATTTTCGTCTTTTGATATGTGACTACATTAGATCGAAGAGGAGCGCTCAGTCATTGATTACTCCCAATGAACTGTATATCACGGCATTGGCAGCAAATGAGTGCTTGGGTGTTAGTTTTCGGCCGCGAATATACACAACGTTTATGTGTTTCGAGTGAAAAAAAGAACTGAACAGTGTTTTACACCAATGCGTAGCTGCCATTTACTTATAAGAAGAGGGATGGCCTCGATTTTACACCAAACAATGCCTATAGGACTTCGGATAAGGGTAAGATCATATGGTCGTTTTCCCCGACTCGCCTCATTAGTTGTTACTTCACAGAGAGATTAACTGAGCAACAGACACCCACCTTGTTGAACCCGATTAGTCCGTATCTCCCTTAACGTCTTCAACCGCAGACTGAATGAGTCACAAGAAGTCTGGCCCCCAAGGCGTTTAGTTTCTGGTTTAATGATAATTAGTTTCAATTTTTTATGTCATCTGGGGGGACTTTCCAAACAAGACGGGTTGGTATTAATATGTGGCTTAATGTAATACTCGGGATTAGGGACTTCGATTAGCTATAGAAATCGTACTCGAATTGAAATACGCAAATAATAGGAAAGGATCTTGGATTGGTTGCAATAAACAGTTGTTATTCATGAGACAAGAACTTGTATTTACAGATGTACAACGGTGTTAGGGTAATCACAGTATGTCATTGACTGATCTCATTTGGACATGCGAAGTCACAAACTGTGAGCCGATTGGCGCAATGCAGAACAAAGAACTTGGCGAATTACAGATGTAAAACTGAAGATGTTCATCCAGTCCTGGTGTGGTATCTTAATGCGATATTTAGATTGGTCTTTTGTTAGATGTTCTATTGTGTCGGGGTTTGGATAATCGGTGAATCCGGTAGAGTTTCACCACATCTGAATCTATATATTTGTCAGTTTCAGATGAATGAACTTCCATCGACACCATCTCGAAACACCTACCCCTTCATCGTTTACGTGTTAGGGCAAACAGAAGCTTGCTATTAAGTGTTAACATGGGTAATTAAGTATTTCAATACGTTAGATCCCCTTGGTGGCTACGTTGCGTAGCAGTATCCGTGATACTATGAGTTCGACCTTTAAGTTTAGACAATACATCATTTTATTGTGAACCTAACCCCAGCTTAAGAAGGACTGCACGGTGTTTGGAACAGCGGACCTCGATATTTTTCCGTACTTCCTCAATTATTGAAGGCAACTCTTTGATGCCTTACTGTTCACTCGTAGACTTGTATCTGTGCCGCATTTTTTGGGCAACACCTTGTGCTATGGAGCTGCAAAGCGCATTCGAACAGACTGAGCAGAAGGGAACTACCATCTGATATATGTTTCCTGGTCATTGGTAAACGGCAGTACCTTCTCGTCAGCATAGTTTGAGTCGATCACTTTCCTACCAGCTAAGAAGTCATCGCCTGGATTCTGATTGGTTTTCCCAGTTTCCCTCAATCGAAACCCAGTCAAGCCACTGTTGGTGTTTTTGCGCAATAAATGGAGCCAAGGCGTTGTTCCGAGATGCTACACCGACCAAAATGCAGTGCATTAATGATGCACAGAATGGAGACAAAAGTGTAGTAGTAAGGGTCAGTGAATTTGTGTTCGAATGTATGTTGTGTGCACGATATCTCTTTGTTAACGGCATTTAGTGTTGGCTTTCGTCCCAAGGAACTCCCTTCGAAGATGTACAAACGTTGAAACGAAGACAACTACAAGTTGTGTTTGCAAATTGAACGGCATAATTGGACACATTTCAATATCTCTACCGAGTTCGTTTCTCTGGGTGATCGCCCAGACCATAGGTTTTGACAATTTAGTAATATTGCCTGCACATGCCCTCAACGTATTGTATCATTGTTGCAATGCGTGATCCGATGTGCTACTGGTCTACTCATTTTAATGCTTGATAAGCATATATACCAGAAACTAACGGAAGGAGGTGGACGGTATATCTGACGACGATATCCGAATGATCAAAGTGAATGTGGTTCCCGAGTGTATGAGTGAAATAGATTTTGCGTAAACGATTTTGTTTTGAGGAAAATAAGCTTGAAAGTGTCAGATTAATGCGCTATCGTTACCGTTCCAGGCTGCTCTGCGGTTAATTCCATCCTTGTTTATGGCAACACCCAAACTTTGCATATGGTTTTTCTGAAATGGAAACAGTCCTCGCCTCAGAATCTTCTCAGTATTCTGCGACCGTTTCGTTTTTACGTTACAATACAATTAGCATGTATTGTGTGTGCATGAGATTAGACGGGTTGGTGAGTACATTACCTTATGGTCAGTCTGAGAATTAAGTTGATCGGTGCGGTCTGTAGCCATGTAGGTTCTATTGAATCGTTTTGATAGATTCAAACGGTGTCATACACGTGCGTATGCACATTTTCAGCTCTATTAATGGATACGATAACTCGGGGTGCGGTTGCTTCTGACAACCATTCACGAAGTGGCGGATTACCAACTAACCATAAGTCTATAAAGAAAATAATGGTGGACTTTCACGCGAAAGGTATATAACCCCTGCGCCATTCGCTACGGTACACTACCATGTTAGGAAAAGTCCCTGACCGATGGTGTGGATGGTCGCGAACTCGTAGTTATGGTGGATGACCCCTGCTAACCTTACTCAGCTGGCCGACCGGTGTTTTCATAACCTGTGGCCACGTTGTCGCTTGGCCGTCTTACGGTTTCTTCCCGTTGTCAGCTGCTGTACTGAATAACGCGTTGATGCGGGAGACGCAGAATAAGCGATTCAATCGGCGAAGGTTTTGTATTTTTGTCACCCTGGTTATCGGTCGCGACCTTGCAGCCACCCCTAATATGCGTTGGCGAGCTATCGCGTTGTCCATAATGAGCCCATTTGATACAGGTTAATTGATCGGGACGCCGACGGTTAAGTACTGGGAGTCCTTATGCATGTTCCACGCAAGTCGTATTTGTGTGTGATCTGTAGAGCAAGACAACACGCGCATACATTGTAAGCCCTCTCTTTTGTCGACCATAAGACGTCTTCGCGATGTTATCAATGACGAAGGTTCGCGTATGCACTACGTGTTTTCGCTAGCTTCGTGAACACGTGGCTAGCTATATCACTAGCTGATGCGGTGTGGAAACGGGGCACTTTCCACCTATCTGTAGGATGTACCTCTGTCCAGGTGAGTGTCGGGCACTTCTTCTCTTACTGGATACAATATGGGGGTTTAGACACTATAATTGATACGGTGAAAACAAATTGTTTAATAAAGCTGAGGGCATTTTCGTACTCTGATAAATGTTCTTTTTTGTTTGAGACGGCCCACGATGGGATTGAAGACGACATTTCATAGGTTTTTGTTGGTCACTTGAACCCACGTGATAAATACTTCGTTCAGAAATGGTTAAACAATGATCAGTGAGTTCAGCATCCTCGACGCTTTCAGGTTGAACCTGACGGATCACGTTGACAGAATGGCTTCGTTGATTTACAAAGCAAAACTTTGGTTAGGTATATTCTGTTCGATTAAATTATAGATTAACTTTGGTGCTTATCGTCTGGATGTTCACTCATTTTTTTGCAACAATGAATTTTTAAGCTATTAGCTCACGACGCTGACTGTCTCACTAAGAACAAGGTAGTTAAGCGAAACACTGTATGATACTGTAGTACGTGACTACGGGTCATGTCAGTGCGAGTGAAATACTGAGGTAATTGGTCAATAAGGCTGTGTGGGCTGTCTGAATGAAACAGATAGGCACAGAAAGTTGTTTCAACTGTTAGGTCTTGTACTCTGTTTGCTGAATACGAGCTTTCCGAATCTGCGTCCTTAACTTTAATCGGTACGTCGGCAAAAGCTAGAAACCAGTTAAGTGCGAGGCATGGTATGTGCTTTGAACTGTCTAGTCCTGCCTGTGGAGTTTCCGACACAAATCAGAAACAGACATCTTGCTGGGGTGGTCAGAAAAAACGTTTTAGTTCTAATTGTGTTTTGTGCATGAGCGGACTGTACAAGATTTTGCCTGAATGTAAAATCCAATAATGCTGACTCAAATTTTGAACTGATCGTCCCCTTTGATCGTTAGCCCTATGAGCACCACTTGCGACGGTAATCGGTTTGTGTCTTTTTTTCATCCCGTTAGTCCGGCTGGATATTCTACCTCCGATTATCTGTTGACTTGATCCACAGTGTCTAGGATGGTGCGTTGCCTCATTCTCTGGAGACTGAGAGATGAAATCATTGTGATGGATTTTTTTGGAGGAGGGCGTTAGGATGAAAGACGGGTACTGTGTATCTTCTCGAACTGATCGGGTAGCATGAGTATTACTCACAACCCAGTGTAATTGAACAGCCATATGTAATAATGCGGTTATGCCTAATGTAACGTCGATGGCACACAAGTCGATATGTTCCTTTCCTGAGGACGTGGATCAAGGTTTGAATCCTGGTCGTACCACGAGTATGCACTACCGACAGACTCTAACAAGAACGAACCCTGAGTCTAGTGCTTCTTCTCGAAAGCAGCTGGCTAAAAGGTCTGTGTGAATGAGAGCTGTCGTGAGTTGTAAGTGCTGTCTAATTTATATCAACTTTCCATGTCGGCATGTGTGATGCACTTCACTAAGAAGGATTCGCCAAATTGGGCTGACAGGATAGTCTCCTCTCGAAATGATCAGACACTAAGCGTTACTCAAACGTTTTGTATTGATTCGCTCGTAGTCACTGGCACATTGACCAACACATTCTTCTAACCTGAACCACAGTTCAGCTTCAAGTTCCACAAGGGCACTACTGATGAACTCTGGCATAAGTGAAGTTTGGGTTTGGCGCCCCTTTTCGTTAAACTTCCGTTGGGAGTAGTGCGGAAGCTGTGATCACGCATGAGCAGCTTTCAATTTATGGCAACCCAAATTCCAGACTAGTCAGCTGAAACTCTCATGCGTAGATTCTCAAAGGCGGTTAATAGAGCATTTTACGCTGTGAAACTACCTACCCAGTTTACTTCCAGTTCGGTTTTGTGCTCACACCTAAAAGTTAAAGCGCCTGTTTCTTCATCCTCGTTCTGTTCACACTCATTCAATTGATCTTGCGGGACTAGCTACGTTGACCGCACGATCCGTGGACATCACCCAGCCGGATTTCAAAGTAGCATAGCGAAGTCGTTCAACAGGGCCCTAAGGTCACACCTTGTGGATTCCAATCGTTTTGCCAAAGTGACGGAGGCATTTCGTTCAGTCTGTTGAGTTAAAGTCATGCAGTTTTTGTCAGTGAGGCGTAGGATTCTGCTTTTACAACCCCACCCTTTGTGCCCAAAACTATTTTATTCAGGCTTTGGAACTACATTGGTCAAACCCCACTTTGTAAGTCTGCCAAGACCCATTGTTCAAATGTTGTCTGAATTACAACTTGACATCAATTTGACTGTTCACATCAACACACTCATCTTCTGTTTGCCCCATTAATGTCTACTTTGTAAACTTGTGATACAACCGTGATATATTTGGGTTCATGCTGCATATTCAAGAACGAACTTGCTTGTTGCACTGTTTCTTACGATTACTCGGATTTTTTTCATCATGATAATCACTATCAAAACATTTTTCCATTATGAATACAAAGAGGGAAAATTGCTTCAATAATTTTCGAAGATCGATTGCATCATGATTGCATGATACTATCTAGTCAAGTACACAGCAGCCTAAAGCCTGTAATTATTTTCAGGGCACAACCTAAAAGAAGACAAACAAGCAAACACGTCTGGAATTTTAGGGAAGTATGTTCTGTAAACAGCCGTTTACAGTGACGCGATATACGATTTGTATGTTAAACCCGGAAGAAATATCTGACTATTGGAAATAGTTGTGGTGTTGGTAGCTCATGTTGCTGGTTTAGGTACTCGATTGTTCGCTGAGCTTTGCACTTAGGCTGCTAACATTTCATCGTCAAACGAAGTGACACACAGTTTACGTAACTGTAAACGGCCAATTTGTGTGTGACTGAAAAGAACTGTGTTACTAAGTTGACATTTCTATGAGTTTTATGGTATATCGCTTAGTCTGAATGCAAGTAAGAGTTGTGTCCAATTTATGTTAATTGGAAGATGAGGTTTCACTCTTATTCGTTACTACTGAAACGAGTTCAACAAGATAGTCATGCCAAAAACAAATGTGGATTATTGTCACGCATGCACTTGCTCTCCGCGTGTTTCAAGCACCATATTTTATTTCAATATTGATTGGCTACTTCAATCGATTGTTTGGCAAAGTATTACATTAGAGGACATTCATTCGTACAGCTATCGACCGCGACACTTTCACTCTACAGGCACATAGTATGTCTTAAACACAAAGCCGTGTTCGAGATATCAGTGTTTTCTATTCGTTCTTTTAAAACAAACCGTGCGATTCAAGATATGTCAGTTCGATAGGTTTTCGATCTCAGATTACGATACTTTATTTTTTATTGATTTTTTGTTAGAAATATATCGAAACGGTCGAAAGGTGATTTTTCATCTGTGAATTTTGATCTCGTCAGTAGATGTTAATGAGGAAGTTGGGTTAAAGTTTCGCTTTTTCTATAGGGATTTACTCGGTCATAGGTGGGCTGGATACTATAAGGCTTCGCGAATTCTGGGAACCAACGGGGTGATCCGGGATTCGTACACTATATATTCAGGAGTTGACAGCGGTATCGATATGTTGATAAAAGTAGTTAATATACTTTACAAGCTTCCAGCTATCGGAGTTGTTTGACATTACTTATAATCCGGTGCTGCAACAGAGTACACATCTACCCTGTTTCGCTTCTACGACCTAGATCTCTCACGTTCTACTATGAAAACCTAATTGGCTCCTGCCCTACTAAACCTATTGAATACAAGTTATCTACGCCGTTTTGTTGTAATAATAAAAAAAATACTGCACCATTCTACGCGGCGTAAACATATGCCTGATACTTTCAACTCGGGTCAGGTGACCGAGTGTCCACAAATCGATAGGTGTACGCCACATGCGTAATCCGGCATCCAGTATTTTGTGCCAACTCAAACCGAGATTTTGTTGACCACTTTTTGGAACGTATGCATTGTGTCTGACTTAATCAGTAGTTTCAAACAACTTTGTGTTCTAAAACTCGGGGTTAACGTCTGGGGACTGACGTTAAAGATCGACCAAAATGATTGTGTACTCCCTAATCGGTCACTGAAACTGTGGTCTGTATTGTTTTCAAGTTAGAGCTAACAAGATTTTTCTGAGCGCGGAAGCTGATATCTTTCACGAATAGTCTTCAAGTTGTGACTAGCTAACTCCTCGATTGCACATCAATTAATAAAACGGAAACGGTGGTCTTGACGTACACTGATCTTGATACTGAGTATCGTAACCAATTTTGTATAAATTCTAGTCTAAACTAAGGTGTGAGAACAGAGAACTAAGAACATACTCACGTAGTCTCGACAGCCTTCTTCTTCTAAATGACTTTAAACGTGCATCTAGATTCAGTGAGTCGAACGTTTCTTTGCAGTTTAGGAAGAGCCGGTTGTTGACTGGTGGTATGTATAACGCTGTTTCGGCACTTGACGAAAATTGCAAACCTGATCAACTCATCTTCGTTTAAAATGAGACTTTGTCTACTCATTTTGAGTTGAAGTGAATCTACAACGAAACCGAAGTCCTAGTCACATTTAGGGTCATCCTAACTCCCGTGTGATTTTTGGAAGAGCTTCTGATGCTGTCTTAAATGTTAGAACACACGTTGAATGATCCAAATTTCGTCATCTACATCAGTTGAAACAAATGAGTCAAAACTTCGACTAGTACCTCGCCACTCTCGAAAAGTCTAGGTATCATGCGTGGGTTTTTGTTAGAATCAGGGTACAATCATGCACTTTGGTTCGCGTTGGTGGTTCTCAAGTTTACAGACCAAAGTACGACGCTGTAACCACGTGGCGGTAGCACAGTACAACCGGGAACCAGTCAGACTGTTCGTTGAAGTGTTTCGTCCAGCGATATGACCTCCTCGGCATATTGTGTCTCATTTCTCACATGGCCAGTTTCATTGATAAATGGACACCTCAGGCCAGGGGTACATATTAGTTTAAAGAGCTTGCTAACATTCCCTGGAACATATCAACTACCATTTCATTGTATCTGTTAGTTAGCTCCGAATTTAGTTTAACTAGGACTGAGGTTTTCATGCATGAGTGCATACTGTCACTGGATTTTAACACGAATGCGGACAAAGTAAATTTAGATGAACAGTACGGAGCTGTTTTTATTACCGAAACTCAGGCACATGTTAAGAACATGGTAAGTGCAAATAACGGGCTCAGACCTGCAAATTTCGGACGTCATGTTAAAAAACGCTAGAAACTTTGTAGAGATTTTCCCAAACTTGTTCATTTCTTGCAAAGTCAGATGAACAACACTTGTTCACATTGATGAAACATTGTTACTATGGTTTCCTGTTGCCAGAGCTGGTTTTCCAGATTTATCAATAAGTGGAGAGCTGTGTAGATTAAAAGCAACTTAGTCTGATGGTTATTTTGGCGATATTAATCGAGATGAAGAAACATAAGTGAGTTAGTCAGATCGATGGAAGCCACATCATGAAATTGCATAAAGTAGCTTAGCTAGAGGAAACACCGGTGTATCCGGTAATCCCGTACGTCCTTAGCAAGAAGTGGTTCGAGTCTAGTGCTTCTTTTTGAAAGGGGCCGACTTGAAAGTCTATGGGAATGCGACAGCTGCGATCAATTGTGGGTGATGTTCAATCTACATCAAAATTAATCCATCAGGAGATATTCCTGATTAATATGGGTGTGGCTTTTGTCAGTTGGTAAGACTGGAAAAAAAACCATACCATAATGAGAACAAGTTTGGTGGGGAAATGCCCAAACGGTAGACAACAGATTCGAGTTAAGTTGGTATGGCGGTTACAAGGCTAAACCTTCGGGCTATTTGACAGTTTGTATAACCACAGTGCTTCATATGTGTCTTGGAGTTTCCTGCAACCTATAGAACAATTCGGAAGTCATGGATAGCAGGTGATATCCGTACTAAATTTGTTTGATCGCTTCATCAGCGAATGGAGAAGCAGAACTTCAGGTTGCTTTCGGTCCACGATCGAGAAATATGCGGAAATATTTACGAATGACGATGATCCGTACGGATTCTGCAACTGGATTACACATGAAATACCAACAACCGGAACATTTCGACCTCACGGACCCCGCAGGATACCTGTTCATCTTGAGGAGGAATTAAAAAAGCAAGTACAGAACATGCTGAAGGAGGATGTTATCGAAGAAGCCAACAGTCCGTACAACTCGCCTGCTCTCCTGGTGAAGAAGTCCAACGGGAAGTATCGCTTTTGTGTGGATTTTAGGCGGCTGAATGAGGTAACACAGTACAAAGTTGTGTCAATACCGTCTGTCGCTGATATTTTTGACAAGGTGCAACAGACAAAACTGTTCACAGTATTGGAATTACGCTCCGGATACTGGCAGGTACCGATCACACCCACGGATCGTGGGAAAACAGCATTCATGGTAGGCGAACAACAGTATCAATTCAAGCACGTGCCGTTTGGTCTATCCGGAGCACCGTTCACATTTCGATGCCTGATGATTCAGCTGGTAAAACGACTAGATAATGTGGCGGTATATGGAGATGATATCGTAGTATACAGTAACACGGAATCAGAACATGCCGCCCACATAGATGCTGTTTTAAATCGCATTAAGAACTCAGGACTCCGGATCAATGCCGAAAAGTCGCAACTCGGACGGTCATCGGTGGTGTTACTGGGACACAAAGTGGGTCAAGGTGAAATCAGGCCTCTGCCGGAGAAAATATTGACAATTACAGACCGAATTCTAAACGAACGCTGCGACAACTTTTGGGTCGAGCAGGATACTACAGTCGGTTCGTGAAAAACTTTCACTCCATTACATCACCATTGTATGAACTCCTTCGAAAAGACAAGAATTTTGAAGGGACTGACGATGCCCAGAGGGCGTTCACGCGAGTGCAACAAGCGGTGAACGAGCAACAACTAACGCTGAAACTTCCGACTGCAAAAGAAACGTTCATCGTAGCAGCAGATGCCAGTGACCGTGGCATCGGGGCAGTACTCAAGCAAAGGGAAGGAGTAATTTAATATGCTAGCAGGGTCTTGACCCCAACGGAGCAGAAGTATTCGACCATTGAAAAGGAATGTTTGACAATCGTATGGGCACTAGACAAGTGGAAGCCGTACCTGTTGGTTCAACAGTTCCACGTGGAGACGGATCACAAACCCCTAGAGTGGATCAGGACTGCGAGAGACCCGAGAGGAAAATTAGCCCGATGGACATTGTGTTTACAGGAATGTGACTTCGAGATCGATCTTGTGCCTGGTTCGAGCAATTGCGTCGCGGATTTTCTTTCTCGACCGAAGATTGACGACGAACTCCCCAAAGTGACTTTTGGAGTCAACGGCTTAGTAATGGAGCAGGACCGACAGACACTAGTGCGTCTACAACATCAGGACAAGGTCCTCCGGAAGGTGATTGAAGCTCTGACAAGAGGCGTGAGGATCTCCTCAAATACTAAGGATGAAGAGCTAAAGATAATCGCATCCCAATGGAGAAGAGTTGGCTTAAACAGTTCGGGCGTATTGACGTGGAAGCGTGGCGTTGGGCGCTCTTGCGTGGTAGTCGTCACGAGACAACTGAGGAAGAAACTGGTAGCAGACTGTCATGAAATGGCACACACCGAATGCACTAGGGCATACGATCTGCTGCAACAAAGAGCATATTGGCCGAAGAGGATGTGACAGCTTACGTGCTTGTATGCCAACAGTGTCAGTTACTGAAAGGCGACAATCGGGGAGCCCAACAGCCTTTACACCCAATACCAGTTTCCGAAATCGATGAACTCTGGTCGATGGATCTTATGGGCCCATTTCCACTGAGAGCCCCTGGTAACCAGTACCTTCTGGTAATGACGGAACACTTTACCCGTTGGATCGAAGCGACTGGCTTTCCGGATCAAAAAGCATCTGCGGTTGGAGACATGGTGATGAAGCACATCGTAGCAAACCACGGTGCACCAAAGGCGATCTTGACAGATCAGGGGCCATGCTTTGAAAGCGAGGAGTTTCGCACGCGCATGCAACAGCTGGGAATCAAGCGCATCCGAACGACACCATATCACCCGCAAACGAACGGCCTAACTGAACGTAACGACCGAACGGTCAAAGAATGGTTATCAGCTAAAGGAGGTTACTGGGAGTCTGCGTTGCCACTAGTGCTATTGGCCCACCGGGCGTCTGTGCAGGCGAGTACAAAGAAATCTCCATTTCAACTGATGTACGGTAGAATCCCTGGACTTCCGGTGGATCAGGACATCGGAATATGGCCAGAGTGCATTGATTCCACTAAATAATTGGTTGCCAAAAGAGAAGGAAATTTAAAGCACTGGGTTCCGTTGATCCAATTCGTCAAAACAGCAAGAAGA
>JTDE01003732.1:12544-34023 GCA_014338405.1 Paragonimus skrjabini miyazakii | reverse complement strand
GCTCAGCAGACTGAATCAACCATTTTGAGAGGTGTTCGGCCACACGTTGACGCAAGCAGCGGTCCATTCTGCCGATATAGCTGTCATTGCAACTGCAAGTAAACTGATAAACGACATGTGAGACAGAATAGTTAGGTGTGTCACGTCTAGCGTTTCCATAATTAACTCCCCGGGTTGATGATAAGAGGCACAATTCAGCTGCAGGGTATGTGCGATTCACAGCTGACTGAAGCTGATGACGCAGTATTGTGGACAAATAGTCTCCTCTGAATTGTAGTTTTATGAACACCTTTTTTCCCTGCTGTGTGGACTGCAGCTCTTTCTGTTGTTATCTTGCTATGAACCGAGATAAACTTGTCCGGATATCCGTTAGCAAGTAGTGCGGTTGTTAGGAATTCTTCCTCTTGTGCCAGCCAGTCATCTGTACAGATTCGTCGGGCTCTGTCGAACAATGTTTTAACTAAGCCACGCTTGTAGGCCATGGGTGCAAAACTGGAGGTATTGACCGCTCCAAGTGGCTTTGCGATAAACCGACCGCTGCAGCGTGTCGTCAAGACGTCTCGTAAGTAAAACGTCTAGAAAAGCTAGACTTCTATTCGACTCAGTTTCATAAGTAACAGACAAATTTGGATGTACGGTGTGTTGTGTGCGCAAAAATTGATGGTTCACGCCGTCCACCTCCCCTGGTAGCGGCCTTTCGACCTAAAAATTCACTCTGTTCAACTATCGTTGCCATGCGCCTTTGTTATATATTCTGTGTGTATTTAGTATGCGGCTGACGAGATAAATCGAAATGTTAACATCCCGCAACGTTTGTCTTCTTGCTGTTTTGACGAAAAGAGAAAGTGCCAAAAGAAATCTGGAAGCATCGCAGGCACGCACAAAGGAGCGGTCCGCAAGGCAACGACTCGGCAAAACTAGAATGTTCAACCTAGGAGAACGGGTGAAGTATCGAGATCATCGGAACACGGGCGCCAGCGGCCCAATATCAAGAAAACTTCTACCTAAATGGAAAGGTCCGTATTTGGTAGTCTTCAGACGAGGCCCAGTATAAACGATCAAGAGGGACGGGGAGACGAAACGAGTGCCTGTCAGTGAGTTAGCGACGTGGCACGAGATGCCGGCGCGGCGAACCAGAAGACCAATAATCCGGGAGGAAACACCGCGTCGATCGGAGAGGATTCGTCAACGGATGCAGAGGAACCAAGGAACCTCAGGAGGTGGATGAGTGTTGTATGACAGGCAGTTTCGTTGTGAGTAGTATACTACTCACATCATCATCATCATAGACAGCAATACATCAGTGGTTCACACTGATGCTTAACTGCCATACAACCATGAAGAAGAAGAAACAAACCCTTTTATGAAGAGAGAAAGAAAACAGAGAGAGGGGAGGGGACTTAACCACTAAAAAAGAGCTTCGTCTACATTCAAACATACAACATCAAGGCGCCTACACCTTGCAAACAAACAACCGAGCTGTAAGTGAAAGTAAGGCGTCATCAGCAAGACAGCTTCCTTACGGCTTTCACTGCCCCGCGTCATTAAATGCACTCACTTCACAGACAACTCGGCCAAACAACTACTCACAAGTAATATATTACCCACAGGCGACATTCAGGAACAAAAGGGCAAGCTCCGAACGCAAAGAAGGCGACAGACAAGAAGAGACTATCGGAATAGTGTGTACGCACTACGGCAGAAGTTACACCAAGGCGAATGACAATCATGTATGTGAATGTATGTCCAACGTGCAAATGAGTGTGCGCGTTTGTGGTTTGATTTTTGACATTACCTATACGGGAGTTTGCGCAATAAATGAATTCTCAGGCCAAGCGTCTTTTTCAGTCACAACACTACCAACCATCAAAATTCGGGGTTAACAATCCTGGAATTCATAGAGATTGAACATCACCCACAATTATTCGCAGCTGTTGCATTCCCATAGACTTTTCAGTCGCCCCTTTCGAAAATAAGCACTAGACTTGAGTTTCGCTCTCATTAGAGCTCGTCAGTAATGCATATCCTTTCCACAGCCGGACCTAGAGTTCCGACCACGCCTTCGTTAGAAAACCGTGTTGACCTCACACTAGGCACAACCAAATTGTCATGTGTGAACGCTCAACCACTTTCAGTTGTGAGTAATGATCAGGTTGCTCGGTCGCCTCGAGGAGAGACTGTAACTGTCCTGTTAACTCCAATCGAGGCCTCCCGGTACTGTTATTCCTTTTACTTACTACGACTTTTAATGGTGAGTTTTTGGACGTATATATCATCGGCTTCATACATTTTTTTTTACAGAAAAGTATTGTGCACCCTATGCTAATCGGTTATGAAATAAAAGTGGTTTTCTTTTAACCCACTGGATGTATTGATTGTGATCAACCAGGTGCTAGATACTGTCTTCAAAGAAATTGTGTTGGGTTGATTAGATTGGTTCGAATGTACATCGTTTAATAGACTTGTTAAAATCAAACTGGAACAGCAGGACGCTGTAAATAGCTCGTTCGATTGCAATCACTATGCGCATGTCAAAAAGTTTTATTTGTAAACTGCAACCGACGGAGCTTTAGGAAAGTAACTTTGAAAACCTTTGAACAGCTGACCGCAGAGGATAGGTGTAATGATAAAGTTCAAGTATATTCGTCCTGTCTTACAAAATTCTGACGATAGCTTTAAATAAATTTGATTCATTCTTTGCAGAATAGGGACGGTGTGGAAAGGTATATCATTTAACCCATTTTTCAGACACAATTTAATATAACCGTTTCTTTATACTGGACGTTGAGAACAAGAGCTAATTTGTGACTAGACACCCATTATCACATCAGCTATGAGCTTTACCAGATGGTAATGTGGCTGGGGCTGCCGCTCGTCGGGAATATTCTAGAAGGAGAAATGCTGCTGAAAAGGTTATTAAGTAATCATAATGATAACACTAAAAGAAGACTAGGCAGAAAAACTATAAATGGTATGGATGCAGGTACGTCATTGACTGCGACATACCGCCATCTCGAATAGTATCTCTAACCAGCGGTTTGAGTGGTCACAAAGAGCTCATCCAGACAGGCGACAGCTACTTACTTCGCTCAATGGATCAATTAAGGGTCATCATATTTAGTGATCATGTTGTTGCTTGATCACTACGCAGTTTTATCCAGCTGTTAGTGGTCTCAGTATACAACGCCCAATACGGCAAACGTTCGGCCGGTATGCGGAGTGTGTCACTAAACTAGTGTACGCTCTGCAACACGATTAGTTAATCAACTGATTACGTAGCTCAAGCGTTCCGGAAAACGTGCCGGAGAACGACTTTGTTACTTCCGCAATCAGTTCATTTACTGTAGGCTAAGTGGCGGCGATAACGATGGTCAAGCACAGCAAGTTTGCTTATATCCTCGTTACGAATAGGTCACGTTTCCGGACAAACATGTACTTTTCCTTCCAACGAAGACCGAACGCCTTTTTAACGAAACACAACACAGGCAAAGGTAACTCCCGTCTTTACTATCCTTGCTGATATCTCATCAGCAATATTACAAACTAATGAATATGCTACCCATGTATGGGAATTTGTACACAGCCTCAAGTTGATTACCTGCAGTAAAGAATGTAGGAGTGTGAATGCCCCAGTCTTGAAGAGGCACTTTTCAATTTGGAAGTGCGAAGCGCATACCATACAAATAAGCGCGGTCACTCACCTTGTTGGTCTGCATGTCTTTGTCAGAAGAGCTAAGTAAGACACTATAATCCGCATACTTCTCGGTTAACCTAATGCCAGGAAGAAGATCAACATCATGTTCCCCGTACTCCTCGGGTGCATCTTCCGGAATGTCGTCCGTGACAAAATTGATCAGGAAGGGAAAGATCGGACGGCTTTAATGGTCACCACTAGAAGTGATCAACACTCGAAACAGTTGTCCATAAACTCTAACTCTGCTTGCAGAATGGACATACAATGACCACAGCAGATTCACTTATTTCCCTGGTACTCCCTTGCGAAGAAGACAGTTCCAGAGAACGTTACGAGCAGCTGAATCGAATGCAACCTTTAGGTCCAAAATGACCACGACCATCAAATACCTATAGGAGTGTCGATGCTGCAAGATCTGTCGCAAGGTAAATATGTGATCAACGCACCCATGACCAGATCGGAATCCTGTTTGTTCTCTACGCACCTGACTTTCGTGGGCTTCGTGAGCCGAAGTAAAATGGAGCCGGGGAGTGATTTGAACGCAACAGATACCAGATTGATGCCTCTGTGGTTGTTACATAGATTCAGGACCCCATTTTGTAGGTGGGACCTACTGTTGATAAGCACTAATCACGAGGTACCTATTCGGTTTGCCAAATCGTCTGGAGGAATTTTGTCATTTCTGATATCAACCTCTTCCCATCATCCTTGGAAAGAGAAGGAGAGAAAAGATCTGGTCCAGGAGCCTAGTTACGCGTCAATAACTTGTGCTCCAGGACCATTTCTGCTTCCGACGGAGATCTGTCTGGAACGTAATGACTGATTATTCTGGTCCCGTCGTCCACATGGTCTGATTGAGACCATATGAACCGTTCTTCAAAATTTTCTACCCACCTGTCAAGTTGGAGTAATTGGCTTGTAATAAGTGAACCATCCTTTTCACATATGGTCTCACTTAAACCGACTCCATGGCCAGTACAACCACGGGTCAGGGAAAATAGCCTTCTGCTGTTCCCAGATAAAAATCTCATTCCATCTCTTTCGACTGTTCAACCAAATAGTGTTTACGGTCTTTGTGCAAACTTTTGATCACTTTGAGTTTAAGTTCTCATCGGTCGTCGTCACACTGAGAGCCACGTAGAATCGACGTGACAGAAATCCGGTTCTGTCGCAACCGAACAACTTCTTCGGAACATATTTTTTTCACAACAAGCTTTCATAACTGTCACGATTTGTTCCCAGTTTTCGTTAGCCTCTCCCATCTGACTCGAACTGGGCAATTTGCTTACCGATGCTTCTTGACAAGCGTTCTTCACACTCTACTCACTCGAATGCCAGTTAAGCATCTTGCATTTACAAGTGTATGACTCCTGAGCAGATGACAAAACACAACGGACAAGCACAACATCATGGTCCGAGTCCAGATAATTGCTCCAAAATGCACGACAGTATAACAGAATGGCCCCATCTGTGACTGACCGCCATGTGATCGAGTTGTATACATGATGAGTAGTAGGACATTTTGATTTTCATATAGATTGAACATCGCCCACAATTGATCGCAGCTGTCGCATTCTCATAGACATTCCAGTCGGCCCCTTTCGAAAAGAAGCACCAGACTCGAGTTTCGCTCTCATTAGAGCTCGTCCGTAGTGCATCTCCTCGCCACTACCGGGACTAGAACCCCATGAAAAGCACAGGAATGTCTCCATGTAATCTATTGCCTCTTCCTGGGTTGAAGTGCTGTGCTCGAAATATCAAGACTGTTAGAGGCGCACAGCTACAGTAGTCTTTCGCCACTGTCAGTGCGCTGAGCCCGGACATCAAGTATGCCCCCTAACCACTTCTCTTCTGGAAAAAGACGACAAGGCTGAACATTAAAATCGCCTTCTAGTATGATGTTATCAGAGTGTATAGTCGGCTTCAGAAGGTCAGTGAGTGTGCCGTAGAGCGCCTCTTCGGTAGCATCCGAACAGCTGTCTGTTGGAGCGTACGTCGCTATAATGAGTATAGAACGTTTTTATAACTTGCGTTGACTGACTTTAACTGGTGTATTGAGTTTGGCAACGCATAGGCGACTGTTCACCGCGATTTAATTCAGCAAGCATGACTCTGCTCTGGAATCCAGTGCGATTCCCATTCCAACTCGACTACGAGATTTAGCTTCGGCGACACCGGAGACCCTGAGGAAGGACTCGGGTTGACAGTTATCTAAAGCTGAGCTCAATTGTATAACAGTGCTTGAATCGTAGACTCGCGTCTCCGAGACGTAGCGCACATCAAGCTCCAGACTTGAAAGTGTACTTGCAAGAGCAGCTTGTTGACTGACGTTTCAGTAAGTGTGGATATTAAAGATGCCAATGTTTGGATAACAATTACCACAGAAAAGGCAGAAAACTGGGGGGATAAAACAGAAAAAGAAGGTTGTAGTGGTTGAATAATGTCAATGTCGAAAGAACGATAACCTCTGACACTTCGGTCGCTTATGCCGGTTAAGAGTTTTGACTTGAGTTATCCCACCTCGAGGCTTTGACTTAAAATCTGATGTATGAGACAACATGATACAGGGTTTTCTTGAGCGATTAGCCAATGACTCAAGAGTCTGACTCACTTACCAGTGAGGGGTTTGCTTAGTTCGAGGACACAGTGATTAAGACATTAATATGTGATTCTGATCACTGCTGTGCGCAGTGGATGTATTCGAATCTACATCAGGCTTTTGGATTATAACGACTGCTTTTCGACCGTACTGGATAATACGTAGGCGGTCAGGGTCAACTGTTGGGCGATCGAAGTGCTCTTTATTTGAGGGTAACTTTTCTAACCCGGTTCTTCCTGATGCGGAAGACAGCAGTGCGGCAAATCTGAAAAAAGTAGCTCTGCTGTGTGTTCATAGGATCGTGCCTCACTACCTAAGCGCTTCTGTATAGTTTGTATCGCAACATACAACCCCACGATCTCTTCTTCGTTTCGTCTGTTTGCTCTAATTTGACCTATTTGACACGATTGCCCCTGAAGGGATCAAAGTGCCAGTCAGCATATCCCTCCTGGTCGATGCAACGCACAAACCTGATTATCACTTCAGGGTGACAGAATAATAGACACTATTTCACTCACATTACCAGTTTTTTTCTGGAATGAATGAATGTGAGCTATCTTTCGGAACATTGGTCCACTCACAATAGGTGGAACGGCTTGGTTTTGCCGAATTTCCCTTTTATAGTCTCCACTCTCGTTCTGTCGCGCTGAACACCACTCAATAACGAAGCTAGTTTCACTTCGCTGCCCTCGAAAGTGTATCAGACACTGTGCAACAGCGAACAATCCATACACCACTGAAAATAAAACCGATCATGGGACGCACGGTCTACCATGTTCACAATCTGCTTCCTGTGGAACCATCTCCCTGACATCCATTACAGATCAAAGCCTCGACGACTCACCTAGTAGATTCAGTTTCACACAGTTTTCTACTTCACTATTCTTGGCCCACTGCTGGTTGAACCAAAGGCGGACACTGAATTCGGTCGTTTCATTTGGTAAAGTCCTTATCAAACTATCAAGCGATCAACCTCCAGTGAGCACGAACTAATACGCCATAGACACTGCGGAATGACTGCAGGTGTTTACCTTAACACGGGACCTACCAAGCATGATTTACTAGTGTGTCCCTGACTTATCGCAGACGCTCCAACGCACATCCTGGTTAGCACACCGTCAAATTAGACTACCGGGTATCTTCGTTGACTAGCTGTCGTCTGTCTAACAGGTGGAAGCACGCGTGCATGTGATCTCATGGGAACTGAGGTTATCATGTCATCTTGTTTGCGATGTCACACCAGGGTGTATTCTTCACAAGGTTGCACACACTGTACATGCAGCTTGAAGTGTACTGTATAAAAGTTTCAAATAAATAACCTAGAGTGGTTAAATGTTTACCGGATTGGAGGATAGGATTACTGAACAGATTAGACAGACAGATATATTTATTTTCGCTATTTATTTGTCACAATCACGCGTTATGCATCCCATCAGACGGAACTCTCGACCCACAGCTTACGTGACTCATTTGATCTGGTGAATACAATCAAAGATATCAATTTGAGTGGACAATCGATGTTTTCTCTTAACGTTGCATCCTTATTTACGAACGTCCCGCTGAAGGAGACTAGATTATCTATGTGTTTACATCGAGGGTTCTGACATAGATATTCAGGTACCACCGACCGAACTCAAACATTTCAACGAAGAAATTTATTGACAGAAGGACGGCGTTGCAATGGGATCGCTGTTGGGACTACTGTTTGCAAATGTTTTCATGGCGAAATTAGAAAACGAACAACTGAGTTCAGCGGTAGGCCAATTTAATTTTTTATAAGAGGTGCATTGACGACATTCTTTGTGTACTCGATACCATCGTAAATCCGACCGACATACTAGCTAGATTAAAGGCTGCACACCAAAATTGTCAATTCTCGTTGGAGACCGAAACGAATATACAATTAGGCTTTTTGCATGTACGTTTGCGTCGCCGCATTGATAGCTCAATTCAACGCGCGATATACAGAAAGGGTACATGGAATGGTCAGTACATCCATTTCAACAGTTTTGTACCACTCACCCTGAAAAGAAATCTAATTAGCTGTTTGACAAACAGGGCTGTAAGAATTTGCACGGATGATACTATCGCTGCAGAATTGAATTTCGTACGTACAATATGCAGACAAAATGGTTACCCGGAAAGGTTGGTAGACAGAGCTATGCAACAGCAGAGTGAAAGGGACCAGAAGTACCAAGCGGAAAGGAAAACTACATATCGGGTTACCCTTCAAGAGCGACACGCTAGCTAAAATTAACACACGTAGATACACAAGGGCAGTTAGCGCAACATTTCACTCTGCTAAATTATGTGTCCACTTCACATCCAATCCGAATTTGTGCCCACGCCTAAAAGATACAGTGCCTATTTCTGCAGTCTCGTTTTGTGTATACTCATTCACTTGTTCCTGTGGAAGCGGTTATGTTGGCCGCATGACCAGACGCTTATCCGAATCGGTCCGGGAACACCACCCAGCTTGGCTCAATAGTGAAGTAACGAAATTTGTCAACAGTGCCATACTATCGCACCTGGTGGACTCCAGTCACTCTGTCAATGTGACAGACGCATTTCGCCCAGTCTATCGAGTTAAAGCCAACCAGTCGAGGGCAGTGAGGCGTAGAATTCTGTCCACAGCTGAATTCGGCTGTATAACCCACTCATGTGCGTCCAAAAACGATTTTTTCAAACTTTGGATCTGCCATGGCCGACCGCACACTCCGTTAGCCTGTCAAGACCCACGGTTCGAGTGGGTAATTGATTGCAGCGTGACATTGAACTGACTGGCCTCATTAACTACCCGTTCCCCGTTTACCCCCCTCAACGATTCCCTTGTAAAATTCGCCATATAAATGTGATGTATTTAGCCTAATGATGAATCACTGAAAACGAGCTTGTTCGCTACACAGTATTTTTCGTGACTGCACTGGGACTTTTCGCTCGATTTATGCATATTCCATACATGCTCCGTGATTTTGAGTTATAAGGAGTTTGTGTGGTTGTTTCCTGAACCCACTGGATTAGGTCATAAATTGTGATGTTCTGAGCTTCTCCGGAAACACTTTATCACCTCTAACGCATCGGTTTCTCCGATCAACTTCATGTTTCACTATATCAGATTAATCTTCGCATGTAAATAGCATCCTGGTAATCAATCATATATTTATGTAAAATAAAATTGGTTACTCACGAGTAGTATAGAGCTAATAGTAAAAGATTTTTAATCGAATACCATCCACATCTGGTCGTAGCGTTAGGTTTCTGGTAACCGTTTCGAATGGTCCACGACTCGAGTTTGATTATTATGAAAGAGCCGAACAGTAGTACGTATACTGGTCCGGAATGGAACTTCCACTCTCGTCATGTTTGTGAGGCTAGCGCGTCAATCACAACGACAGTAACCCCACGATAGGCATTACCGAATAACGGTAACCTCAATTTCAATCTAAATCATACTTAGGTAGCTCAGTGAAGACGGTAGCTTCAACCTAACTAAGAAGTCCTGAACACGGGATTATCATTTAGATTGAACACAACCACTATGTTCATTCTCCTTTTGAAACGGTCAGACAAGTTGAACAATATTCACATAAGGTTGTGGTTAAAGGTTTGGATATGATCATTCGGTCATTTTTATGTTGAAGTTGCTGCTGCTGCACTTAACGAGTTAGTCTCACAAGCATGAGGGTGGGAATGCAAATTCTAGTCCGTAAGAGGATGTACTGTACTAATTATCTCTAATTAGAACGAAACTTGAGTCTAGTGCTTCCTTTCGAAGTGGGCCAGCCGGAACGCTTATCTAAATGCGAAGGCTGCTATTAGGTGTAAGTGGTGTTTAAATTTAAATGAAAAGTTATAAACTTTCCCCATCAGATACGATGCTCATGGAGCTGCTGGTCGGGCAGATAAGAGTTTTGACTCATAACGGGGAGGGTTGCTGATTCAATCCCCCATTCAGGGTATCTCTACTTGATGAATGCAAACATAAACGATGATTTCCAATCGAACATTATTCACACCTGGTCGCCGGTGTAAAAACTGTCTCCGTTGAAACAGGGCCATAATCTTTATTGGACGTCTGAACGCATTAAATGTTTCTCCTGAGATCCAGCGACCTTTGATACGACTCCAATTTACCTCCACATTATTGCTAATGCCCATTTTTTAATCATCCATGGAGCTTTCCTTGTAGTCAACAGGTGTATCCATATTCCTGTTTCCTATTACAGCTAGCCCGCTGATCACTTTTTATGGTAGTTACGAGTTGCATCCATTATTTTCTAAGCGGTGTTAAGGTTGCATCACTTCGACTAACTAACTTCTGGTAGTATCGCTTTCGTAAAATGTATGCAGTAGAACTACGGATCATTTCTCATTCGGTTTGTGTTGTGCTTACGGAATTCCAATTTCCGTGACACAATACGATCAACGTTATATTTCCAAAGAGTAAACATCGTTTCGTTCACCTCCACCACTGGTCTTAGGCCTCTCAAAACCGTACTCACTCGCAAAAGTTTTATGTAAGAAATATCCTCGTAATAAACGTACCACTATGAAGCGCTTTTTGACGATACTGCTGTAGTAACCACCGTCATCGTAATGGATAAATCCACCACGAAGGAAATGCAAAGGTGTATGGTTTGACTTAGTGATAGCTTCAATTTATCGATTAGTGTACCCACACGAATAGATCAAAGCTTTTACACTTTGTGAGACGTAACATAACAGCATCCATGTTATTGCTTAATCTTAAGGGCGAATCAATTAAAATGAAACATTGAACTTGGGTTTCCTAAAATGCATAAGTAGGTAATACTATTAGTTGTGTTCACATTTTCTTATAAAAAACATCTTTCCTCAATGTCTGCCATCGCACCTGCCACTTGAGTTTGGCAGATTCAAACGAGATCTACTAAGCATAAACATTCACAAAGATGTAGTTTATAATTAAAGAATTTTGCGAACGAAAAACGATCTAGATCTGTCTTAGGTCACACAGACATTTTGGGTGCTGAATGAACTTCAATTGGTACACAAAAGCCTTGGAGAACAATTTCAAAACTTCAACCACCTGGTGATTACTCTTGTGTAGCTTAATTCATGTCACCACTGATAAACTCCCCAATCACAGTTCTCTGTCGACCGCGATCACTCCAGGATAGATGTGACACAATCCACAGATGTCCCCTGAACTAGTCCAGTGTCGACTTGAACCACAAGAATGTTCACATTCTGCCTACGGTGCTGATCGTTCATAATCGTTTGTTACGTATGGTCAAAAATACTGATTTTGAAATGGTCCTTATCCTCATTCATGGGCCGAAACCTTCAAGAGTTCTTCGTCGCATTTTCTCAATGTTATGTTGTGTGAAAGAGCTGGAGAGGGTAAACGATAATAGTTCAATGCCGTTAACAGTATTCAAGTTTTGTCATAAAAATGCTGTAAGACATGATAACAACTCCAAAGACATTCTTCACAGATTCTCTTAAATTCATGAATTTGTTCAACAAATTTGTGGTAACATTTGCTTCAAGATTAATCTTTCCTTAGCAGAATTTATCAGTTTCCAATAGGTAAATATTCTGAATTACTAAAAGTCCGGACCATAAAAGCCTCATATTATCTATTCAGTGAATTTTGCTCTTCAAAATACGACCTTCACTAATGGCAGGACATCTAGTAAGCTCCAGGAATTTACTGATCAAAACAGACTCCAAAGCTGTGGCGCTGTCATTCAACTTTCAATAACTAACGCATATGGTATTGTACAGTAATTAATCTCTTCAACTAGGAAAAGCTTGAAATGTCTGGCCGGGGAGAAATTAACAAAGTATCAGTCCGGTTACTAACGCAATCATAACATAAGGATGAAAGTGGACAACAAAATGGAACAGTGATATTGCCACCCAAAACGTTTGTTTCTCTCTGACTGAATAAACCGCCAAACCTGGAAGTTAGGATGTGTTGCCCGACGATTCTGTAGATATTTCCCGTACGCTTGTTAAGCAACGAAAATGATAAGAAATTCCCAGGGTAGTCATCAAAATAAATGGTGTAGCGAACAAGCTCGTTTTCGGTTATTCATCATCAGGCCAATTACATAACATTTATGTAAAACATAGTTGTCAAGGCGAAACGAACAAAATCAAGTAGCAAGTTCAAATAGGGCCAGACATATCATAGGCAGACAAGGAGACAAGATTTTGATACGATTACATCATAATTATAACGCAACTAGAACTATGGCGCTTTAATCTGCAGTGGAGTGAATGGTGGGCCATGGCAAATTGAACGCCTGAATGAAGCGCTTCTGTGCACACAGCTGTGGCCAAAATTCGGCACCTGACAGCGTCTGACTGACGGCCGCTGGCTCGGTAAATCGGACGAAGAGAGAAGTCCAGGTTGACAGTATGAGGTGTATCAACGAGGTGTGCAACGATTGCGGTGGTAATTATCATGGTTACTCCGCTAGTGATCCAGGCTGGATGATGAACGAAGCTAGTTGTTTGTGTTTCCGAACCGAAATTTATAAGCCAACAGCTTGACTAAAACAAAAACAGACTGAAAAACGAGAGCACCAAAAGTGTACAATAAAGTGGCACTGCCAAAAATGGTATTCATTATACTCGCTATGGCATCACCTTCATGAATCAGGACGACCATCATCATTACCCACAGTAGATCAGTGATTCACAAACATGCTTAATTGTCATACAAACACAGGAGGGAGAATATTCCCTAGGTTTAAAAAAACTAAAGGAAAGAGGATGACATCCACTACTTGCGGTTCCTACGTCTAAATTCAAGCCATCAACATAAACGTGCCTTCACTTTGCAAACAACTACTGCTGTGAGCCAAGAACACGGATGGCGCAAGGGTTATTTATTCAGGAAACCAACACATGGATTATGCGTATAAACATGACGAAAAACAAACACTCAGCTGCGTACGGTACTGGTATGAGATCGTCACGGTTGTCACAGACATTAGTGCTCGGTTGCTGCATGTACCGAGAACCAGTTCATGTCATGCTGCAATTCGATATTTCTTCTTGTATTTTTCCAGCGGCTTCTTTAATGCTCTTGCGCCACTACTGAATAGTAATGGTGTGAGCAGTACAGTGCGATCACTCATCCTCACTACACTACTCCAGTTGCAAATAAAAATTGGGTATCAACCGATTCCATTATGGATTCCACTGCCTCGGTTCGTTAATTACACCTGCATCGCGTAAAACTCAGCCAAGCAATGATAATTGTTAAAAGTCACTCCACCTAACGTTAAGGCCAGAAACGAGATGAATCATTAGGATTTCAGCTCTAGAGACGAGCACAATCTATCATGCCTAACCTACTAATGACCATCTTCATCGTCCTCTACCAACCCAGGGACTGGCCACTTTCTGCCGTACGTCAATGGCTGGTGGATTGACCAAGCGTTCAAGAGGTGATCATGAGTTAACTGACATACTTGAATTAAGACAATCATTTGACTTCATGCCCTTTGACGATCTAGTTGTCTAAGTATGGTCGATCCACTAAACCAAAATTTCGTCTCCTAACCTTCTATTTGCTTATCCGAGATTACCATCATCTGCGTGCGACTGAATGCGAACATGGATGATCAGAGACTTCAATGCGTCTTGAGTCCCAACCTTCAGCGACCGTGTATTGCAGCCGTAAAATGAAGCTGATCTAAGCGTGTAAATTTGTCCGAATATCATCCAGGTGTTCATCATGCATAGTGCTGACAGAATCTTTACTGTACGCTAACTATTCTTAATTGCCACACGGGTGTCAAAGAGTTACGGCACTGCCCATCCAGTTTATTCGGAATTGAGAAAAACCTGCTTTCTCGCCCGCTGGTCATTAAACTATGGGCAACCGCCCTTAATTAGTTCTTGTCTAGGCACCAGCGCAAAAGTATTTTCATTACCGAATAACTCTTTGTTTTATTGAACGTCAGTCAGTAAACCCTCCACTAACCTGTTTGTTTTACCGTCGACTCAGGCCTCTAGGGAAATTGAGGTGGTAAATTTTTACATCTACAATATTTTAACGCTGTCCTGTCAGTTTTGAAAGCCAGTCTTAAGTTCACCTAAATCCAATGTTGCACCATCTGGTACGGTTGGTACCATCACTCAGTTGATGTAACGTACAGGAATTATCCTTAAAAGGTTGGCTGCTCTTTTATTCATCTTGTCAAATGAGTGCGCCACGTACTTTAAGTCTGGCTCTCTCCTACCTGATTCACACGCCCATCCTACTCGCTGATTGGTTGCTTCTTCATTGATCGACGGCGCATCGATTCACAGATGGCAAGCCAGTGGCAGTAGCAAATTGTTTATCCATGCTAGATAGGTAGGGAACAACCGAGGTTGTATAGGTAGAATTCCACGCTAAGCTACTTTTTAAAGTTTTCCGGTTTCACTATAGGATACCAATTGACGGACACATCGTAAAGTCTACCGAACGAATTACTGAAAGTTCCGCTGTTAGCTTTTTATCATATGAGTTGAAATGATTATTAGAGATACAGTCAAGCAGTAGAGCAAAAGAGGTTCCACTTGCCATACCAAATTGTATGAGCCAAGAACACACGGATTCGATAAACACATCTCAGGTAACTGCTTGGACGAAAGACGCTGCAGATGTGTAGCTGATGAACCCCTACTCATTCAGAACAGGTGCAGTCATGTGGGATCGTTAAAATCGTTCTCATTACCCTTGATGAATACTAGTCACTTGTCCGATGGGCATTTCTTACTCATCACTACCAGTTATGCTCGTTCATTCATTCTACTGGACGTTTTTCAGTTGAGCTTGACATATCGATTGAACAACAAAAGACTCATTGGCTGTTGATTGGAATGAGGAAGGCGGAGTTATTTGTTATCACTTCACCTCAGCTTAAATGATATGAACAATGCTACATTACAGGGTGGTAATAGAGATTCAGTCCATGTACAAGCTAAAACCTGGTAGAATGGGCGGAAAATCCTGTCGGTTTTCGTTGGTTACTTCATGAATTCTTGGGGCCAAGGCTGTTTACTACCACGACCCTCATTTCGAACATAAAAATGGTAGAGTTTTCGAAGTCGGTCGAATGGATGAAGTTAACAGTTAAGAACAAGCAAGAAATGATGATTAAACGAAAGAATGAGGTTAATCGTAGATCACGTGAATGACGCTCCTAACAAATGCCCATAACAACATTAAACTCCCTATTAACTCTGAACAAGTAATCACTCATTCTGTGTACGTCTGTGACGGTGTATGAGATCTGATGTGTTTGTTAATGTGCGGGCAGTTGTTGATCGATGAATTTGGGGACGTCCGTCCAGCAAAGAGAGGCCCATGTTCCGTCCGATCTGTGTGTTTGGTTTTCTGCGGGTCGGCTGTCACCTTTACTCGTTGGCCATAGTGTAAGAATGGATGTTTGTGGCGAATGATAATCGTCAGTGTCACTGAAGGACATATGCTGTCGCGCGCGACTTGATGGTGAGTTTTGTCGCGCTTTGTTGGTCCCGAGTCGCTCGGGTTGTTTGTCTCATGTGTGAGGTTTCCGTGGCGTATTTGCATCGTTGTTATTATGCATGTTCCTTCTGATGCATTCCGTTTGAATTGGTACAGTACGACAGATTGTGTGTTCGTGTTTGCTTTCAGTGGTTGCGTGTGCTTACTTATTTGTGAGTATGTTGTTTGTGTCTTGATCACCATTTGTTTGTGATTTGTCCTGGTGATGTGTTTGTTAGCGTTGTTTTGGCTGATATTTTGCTGCTGGTTCATGGGCCGTTGTTAGGACCATCGGAACTCCGAGCCACAATGCCCACGAGTACGGCTCAAAGGTGAAATGATGATGACGTGTGTATGTGTATGTGTGTGAGAGAGCGGCCGCGAATGGCCGTTCGGGATTAGTTGGTCACCAGCGTACTCATAGTGCACCGTCGGCGAAGGGACAACGAGTGCGTTAGGCTCAGGTAGGTCATATCAGTATATCCATTCTGTTTCTGTTAACTATTGCGTCGACCAAGATCATGGTCGTTTCGCAACTAATCCGCTCCTCTTTTCAGAAACTTGAGTGTCTGTAGTCTCCTACCCATTCTTTTCTTGAGCTTTGTTGGTGTACTGAATATTGAATCGTCTGTTTGATCTTTTCGTAGTTCAACTTTGAGTTTTGTTTTTCAACTTTATCCTCTCTAGAATTCAATAACATGTACTCGTTTACTAAAATGCTTCTTGTATTACATTTCACACATTTTTCTTCCTAGTACAGATCTTGTCATTGCAGTCTCTCTCTATTTATTTTCCGAGAGATAAGGGTTTCCTCTTCGTGCTAGCCATTCAATTGGCAATCCAGCACTGGCCGGCTGGACACAAAGACCTCACTCACAAACCCACCGGTCTTATTCCATCGGGTTTACACCAGATACGTGGTGTGTGAGTGGAACCACGAGTGGTGCCGCGCAAGCCACCTGGGGTGATGGTTTAAAGCGCAGGCGTCCTTTGGCTTCGGTCACTGTGATAGGCTAATCCGTTTAGGATGCCGTCAACCATGAGGTCTAAACAAGAAAATTGTAGTCCATGTAAGATATGTATGTAGGATCCGTGTCAACATTGACAACAGAGCCACCCTGCCCGTTCAATACGTTGAGCTTTTTAATCATCGTTTATGTTGTCTACTTAGTGTATCTTCGTTTGTGTCTGGCTTGTGTACCGTTGTGCGAATTACTGGATGGAGTGATTAGTATCAGTAGTTCAGACAAGACATGTCATGGTAAGGTCACGACCTCCCCGCAACTTGTTAAATATTTACGTGTTCGCCCACTGAATTTTCACTCATCTGGAGTGAGTGAACCAATTGGCTAATGTCATTATTTCAAATTGAACATCAAGCACATTTGATGTCAGCTTCCATATTCAGATAAACTTTCTAGCCAATCTACTTCGAGACAAAGGTATGTACTATCGATAAGGTCTGACAAAAGTGGAACTCGAGTATAGTTTTTCTTTCTGAATGAAAAGGCTGCAGCCAAATATGAATGACGTTCAACTTGAAATTAACCATTTCCCTGTCTGCTCACAAATAATTGTCTTTATTATCTACTCATCGGTACCGTTCACTCAAGCCGCTGGTTAGAGACGATATCCGAGATGGCGATGTGTCGCAGTCAATGGCGGACCTGTATCCATACCATTTCTAATTCTTCCTGTTAGTCTTCTCTCATTAGTTTTCAGCCTCCTCAGTAACCTTTTATTCTAGGATATTCTACGTCACTGTTGAGGTGAACGGCGGCCCGAGCCACAGTACCTTTTGGTCAGGCTCATGGCTGTTATGATGATGATGATGATCACCTACATAGTATTTTCTGAATACTGCTCACTCGTTCAACCACCAGTTCACTGGATATCGTGTGGTACCGTGAATTTCATCATGCTGGACGTCAACGACTGCAGTCTGCCAGCAGATTACAGTGTGGACGATGGAGTGATCGGTTACGATTTTGCCACAGAGAAATAGATGGAGAAGTACACAAGTGGAGACTCAAGACTGAGTATAAGCATCCCTATAACGCAAGGTGACTGACTCGGATCATCACTAAGTTGCAGTCTACTAACTGGATGAAGTGCGTTGCTCCTTCACAGTAGCACTGTTATAGGCTTGATCTACAGCAACTAACTACAAAAACATTTGGTATTTCAAAGTATCCGCGCAGAATAATCGCATATGTTGAGAATAGTAAATCTCTAACCGACCGATAAGCTATTTGTGGAGGTTCACGTCATCTTTTGACGGAAATACAAACCTCTTCAGGAAGAATTCGTTCTGACTCTCTCGTTCATCCACTGGCTAATTACGTGCAGTGTCCATTTGGGCGAAGCGGCAGTGTAGTTAGTTCGAACAGAAATAGACTTGCCCAAGAATAGGTGTTAGTCAGCGATGATGGGTAAAAAGCGAGTGACCGTCAGTTAGAATACAGTCACTTAAAACAGCACTTCGTACCTGATCGGAAATGTCTACTTCTGAAAGAGTCAGAAGGATCATATACATCCAGATTACGGTGATCGAAGGTCGATCGTTCGCAGTGGCAAATCGATCTGTGAACATTGTGTGGTCTTGTGAAACCACCGCCAAGTTAATGTATGGAATCCGAAGATGAACATTAGCATTTAGTAATCAAAAACGGGCAACTTAGAGTTAGAAGTCTGACTTTCCGTGTGTCATAACAAAATGGACCTTGAGTTCTGGGCGTCCCCTGTTCGGATAAAATCAATCTTCGAAGGCGTTGTAATAATATGTAACCCGATAATCAGCGGAAACATAGAGGAGGCATAAATTACGTCAACAATCTAGGTGAACTCCTCCTGAAAGGACCTGATGCCAACATAGTCATACAACTTCTATGGCTTCTCGATTATCACAAAAGATGTTGGAATCATTTATTGGAAGTAACTGCAAAACCCAAACAGCGGCGCACTGTTTGCATCGTGAATCAGTTATATTGGGATGGTTACGAGCCACAGGGATGGTCAAGTGCTTGTTTGTAGATACACCAGATAATGTTACATTTATGTAAACATCTGAATGTTAAACGAGCTTTATTTTCACTCCTCGCTGTAGATGAGGCAGAAGGGGACTACTTGGCTTTCTCTAACGTTCCTATAATCTTGTCTACAGATCCAGTAAATCACTCAAATGAAATTTACAAATTAGAAAAAGTTGAGAGTGGATATGAGTTGATTGGTTTTGAAAGAAAAGACAACTCGGAAGATGGTTTTATTTTCAGAGAATTAGCACTGGAAAGACTGTGAAGGAGAAACTCAACGGATAATGAGCGGAATGGGGCTACAAACAGTACGCACCAAACATACAACAACTACAATATACAGCAGTAATTGGTTGATTAGCGTCAACAGTGAGGAGTCAAGAGTATAGTCATTCCATTACAATGATCTTAATGATCTAGCTCTCTGAATACGCGGTTAAAGTCAATCTGATTAGAGCTAAACTTCAATATCTCTTTGTAACAAATTCAGATATTCAAAACTGTTACACCGATACAGTCTTCCAAACAGACATATACCACATTTTCAAAAGCGTATAGGATACTGTATATCCTCAACATGTTGCGAATGCCTCTGAACTCATATTTATTTTTATGATGGTAATTTGGAGTATACATACAGCTGTTCGATTGTTCTAAACACATTCACTTAAAGCAGTTTCTCATAAAGTTGGAAAACTTCTATCGCTGATATAAACAAAAATCACTCGGGAAATGACAAGTCCATACATTCCATAATGATGAAGTTACATGACTTGGACAATGAAACATGATTAGTAATCGGCTTTCGCTCACTCTAGTGTTAATAAATATTAACTGGCTTTGAACATACGGTTTGTTCACCAGTGTGCACGAGCAAGAGAAGTTTGAAATATTGTCCACGGTTTTTCGTGTACAAAAGAATCCTCCTTGGGCATGACGACAACACACGTTACAAAGTGGTCTGACGCATAAAGTTACATCCCAAGATCATAACCATTTTGAGTTCCTCTACTGTTTGTAGAAGGTCCCGATAACCCGTGTGTTTGAAGTTGCCCCAAATATGGTGACCTTGTGAGGAACCGATTCGCCATGGCTCGTATAATTCATCCAAATATTCTGGTACCCATTGTGATGCTGTCGCCTTTAAACACTGTCATTCGAAGCTGTTGATGGAAAGTCGAATGGTCATACAGTACAGAATATGAGGTCTTCGGTAAGCAAGCCAATCACACATAAAAACTCTGATGCATCCAGATTGATTATAGCCTATCATGCTGACTCATTGCATCTTCACTATCAATGGCTACTCATTTGGGCGTGGCTGCCACACAAATGTTCCTTATACAAATGCATCAGATGTATCAAATATATCATTGAAGGCTCTTGTCTGACCCCAAGTGACCGCGAAACGACGCTTAGGTAGTCCATACCTAAAGCGTGATGGATCGATTGAAGTTCAGCGCACTGATCGATTGTCCATTGAGTGCTTAACTTGCGGTCAATGAAAATAACATGCTGACCACAACCGTAGACTGAAGGAAATCGATTGATCTTTTGCAATGAAAACGCTTTTCCTTTGGCGATTTTGAGACAGAGAATTGCCTACCAACCTTCTGGTTCGAGAATACGTGTAGGCCACCATGCCTTATATATATATGTATATATATATATATATATATATATATATCCACATACTTATTTCTGTATTTTTCTTCTTTTTACACACGTTTGAGGTGGAACAAAGTGACTTTTTGCTTGTCTTTTGATTTAGCTTGGCAGTAGTTAGTGAGGTTAGTCGCGCTAACCTTCGAGGTCGAGGTTTCCGTTTTGCTCAACTCATGGCGGAAAAATCAGGTTCTGACAAGTGCTGTTTTATCACATTGTCGGTCTAGCGTATTTTTTTCGGGCGCTTACAACAGAATCCCGGTCTGAAATTTGCATGAGATTATCGTAACCGAGCTTGACGGACTGGTGTCAATCGCTTTTGTCCCCCCTTGGTCCTACCTGTTAGTCAAAGGCGCCGCATGTGGAGTTCCATTAAGACAAACGGAAGTGGAAAAACGTCAATCAAAGGAAACATTCTAAATTTTAAACACTGTGAGAATGTGTTGCAAAACCGTCACACAATTGTCAACTGTAACAGACAGATTTTATTAAAGGGCAACTCAATGCCACACTGAGAGATTTTACATAAAACTCGTTCGGCTGTTACCCTGGTCAACCTGATCACCACATCCTAATTCGTTTGAACAGGTATCAGATTTGTTTAGGTCGTAATGTCAACGAAAATGGTGACGTCCAAGGCTTACCTCAACTAGAGAATCGATATGTGGAATGTCACAGTCTTTCAACAAGAATCTTGAGGAATGTGTAGAAAGAAACTTATAGACCGTTAACATTGTCGACAAAGTGATGATTAAATATTATACAGCGTCCTTTTTAAGGCAAAAAGTTTAAAAAAGATCACCGTCTCTTGAATCGAACATAATCATTACAGCTGAGGAGATGCTTTGTGAGACAGTGTCCGTTACACATATTGTAGCGAAAAGGCATCCAATAAGGCACAATCTTTATTGTCCGACGCGCTAGTTACCATGCTAAGCGCGCGCCCGCGTTTATGAGTCAGAATTCCAGTCCACA